>BPTQ01000008.1:137440771-137493096 GCA_019973895.1 Chrysanthemum seticuspe
ACTTCATGATCCTAATACTGGCGGATGGAACATGGATACAGGGGCGAGCTCTCATCTTAATGATTCGGTTAATAGTCTTAATGATGTTTTTAATAGGTTTATTTATCCTTTTGTCTCAGTTGGTGATGGGCATTATATTCCTGTCACCAATACGGGCCATAGTATTTTACCAGCTCCCTTTAGACCTCTTCACCTAACTAACGTTCTTATTACTCGTCATATTGTCAAAAAATTAATATATGTTTGTCAGTTTGTTCGTAAAAATAAATGCACTGTTGAATTTGATTCGTCTCGTTTTCTTGTTAAGGATTTCATGACTCGTCATGTGTTGCTCCGATGTGATAGCACGGGGATCTCTACCCGGTCACGGCTCCATCTTTGAGTCCTCATACCTTTCTTGTCAGTCAGCGTACCTGGCACCAACGTCTTGGACATCCAGGAAGTGAAGTTTTACGTAGTCTTGTTTCTAATAATTTTATTTTCTGTAATAAGGAGAAACCTCCTATTCTTTGTCAAGCTTGTCAACTTTGCAAACACGTGTGGCTTCCATTTGTTAGTTCAAATATTGTGGTTAATTCTTTTTTTGACATTATTCACTCAGATGTGTGGACTTCACTTATTATGAGTCTTCCCGGTTTTAAATAATATGTCTTCTTCTTGGGTATTCGCAATTTGTTAGGTTTATCCATTGCTTAATAAATATGATGTTTTGTCTAAATTTGTATTACTTCGTAACTATTTTCATATTCAGTTTAAGTGTGTAATCAAGTCATTTCTTTGTAATCATGGTGGTGAATTCGACAATCGCAACCTACATAAACTTTTCACTGAAAATGGCATTCAACTTCATTTTTCATGTCCGAAAACATCCCAACAAAATGTTAAGTCTGAACGAATGGTCCGTACCATCAATAATCTCATTCGGACTTTGCTTTTTCAAGCCAATCTCCCACCAACATTTGGGTTGAAGCTCTCAATATGGTTGTTCACCTACTTAATATTTTTCCTTCCACCGTTATTGATGACGACGTACCTTATACTACTAATTTCGCAAAAACTTAGACTATAGCCTTTTATGTACATTTGGATGTTTATGTTATCCTCACCTATATCCTTGTCATAAAATTAAACCTCGCGCCACACCCTTAATCCTGGGACACGCTTTAAATCATCGTGGGTGTCATTGTCTCGAACTAAAACCAATAAAATCATCATTTATTGCCATGTCACCTTTGATGAAACGGTCTTTCCCTATGGCTCTTCTCAGCCCACTTGGAACCCACATACACCTTTTTGGATGACTCATCTGATATCATTCCTCCAATCATCACAACCACTCCTGTTATGGAACCCACTATGCTTCAACCACCGCCAGAACCAACAACACCACCTCATACAGCCACACCTAATCTTATGGAACCTAACACTCCCGACCCTTCACTAAACTCACCTCCATCTACAGCCCAACAACAAATGCCTAATACATCACCATCTGCAACCCAACAACCGTCACCTCAACATCCAACTATTCTGGACCCTCCTCATAATCTGAACCCTGTCTCGATTCATCTCATGGTCACACACTATCGTTTCGGGGACTAATCGTTCTACTCAGCGTCTCACTTTGCATGTGTCTTTGGTCTCACCTTTACCAAATGAGTAAATTACACCGTTCGTCCCTATGGTTTGCTCCAAATCACTACCGTAGTCCCTGTTCTTTTCTTTTTTTTGCTTTTTTGCTCCCTATGGTTTACATATTGCACGCTGTCAGTCCTTATCTCAAATGTCCGTTAACTTTTCCGTTAAATCCTCCCATGTGATATGCACATGAGGGTAGGATAGTCATTTTCCTTCCTTTATCTTCACCTACCCATCAAACCAACATAGACTCTTCTTCTCTCTTTTTCCTCTCAATTTCCGGCAACATTTTAGCCACCTCCGACCACCGCCGTTGACCAGCCGACTATTATACTCCAACAATGCATTACCTGAGCACACACTCTCTCTAGAATTATCTTTCTCTCTCTTAATAACCGCCATACCAGCCACCATCAACCACCTTGGGCCCATCGCATCTGTGTGCTCTCCCCACCATCATTAGATCTGCTCCCAACTCTTTATCCCCGGCCACCACCACTAGCACCCATATGTCACCATTCCTATGTCAACAAAAACAACAAAAGTTCAAACCAAACCCTACCACCACCCATATGTCACCATTCACCACCACTCCCAACTCGTTACCCCCGACCACCACCACCAGCATGGCCTCATCCACACCACCCACTTTAACCTCCAAGATCTTCGAGCAAAAGATTTATCACTGCCGATCTCCATCTTTTTTCTTTTTCTTTTTTTTTAATACCAAACACCAGAAACCCACATCACCATCATTTATCAATTACTAAACCACCATTTACTTGGAACCCACACCAACATCATTCCTCCGTCACCCATAAACCTTACAAATCGAAGCACACACTCCAAAAACGATAACCCACCCTATCGAAGCTCCGATCAAACCCTAACTAACATCTCATCAAATCCTTCATATCTAACCTACGATATAATCCTTACCACCACCATAACCACACACGTAATCATGGCCGGATCTGTACACGACACCTCCGATGGCCCGCCGGAGTCATGGGTGGTTTTCGGTGTGTAGTGGTGGTGATGTAAAAGTTGGGAACAAAGGTAAGATGGGCACCACAATTGAGAGATTAATGGTTCCACAATTGAGAGATTAATGGTTGATGAAACTGTGAAAGAAAATACTAGCAAAAAGATGTAGTATTTGTTTTTTGGTGATGAATGTCACTGAAAAAAAATAGAGTATGAAATAAAAAAGAAATGGTAGGTAGTGTTAGAAACGAGGAATATATGTTATGTTTTGGATTAGATTTTAAAAAGATATTGTAATAGAGATAGATGGTGGGAGGAAAGAGTTAAACATGAAAGGACAAAACTACCCTCACATGTCTTGCACATGATGAAATTTAATGTCATTATTTAACGGCAGTTAGCGATAAGGACTGATAGCGTGCAATATGTCAACCATAGGGAGCAAAAAAGCAAAAAAAAAAAAGAACAGTGACTACGGTAGTGATTTTGAGCAAACCATAAGGACGAACGGTGTAATTTACTCTTACCAAAATTATATCGTGATGCGTTTAATGATCCAAATTGGCAAAATCTTATGCGTGATGAATACAATGCACTTATTAAAAACAAAACTTGGACTTTAGTGCCTCAACCCACGAACACCAACATTGTTAGTTGTATGCGGCTTTTTCGCCATAAGTATTTGGTTGATGGTACCCTTAGTTGCTATAAGGCTCGTATTGTGGCAAATGGTAGTATTCAATTAGAGGGGGTTGATGTAGAAGAGACTTTTAGTCTGGTTGTTAAACCAGGTACTATTCGAACTGTTCTAATTTTAGCTACTTCTCGACATTGGCCGATTCATCAGCTTTACGTCAAGAATGCTTTCTTGCATGGTGATAGACTCGAATGATGGATATACAAGCATGATACCTTATACGCTCTGATACCATGTAAATATGGTAAATGATTGACGTCCATTCAATAGAGATTGTGGTACAATATATATGTTTACATGGGACATTCTAGAACCAGGATTGAGCATACCACAAATACAATGAATTTACTTCAATGAATAATAGGGGCTAACAACGACACTGTGTTTGGCTAAGCTAATGAATTGGGTTTATGTTTATCAAGAGTATGGATCTAGTGAGAAGAATTATTTAAATGAGAAGAGTGAGAAGGAATTGTAGCCATATATTTCAAATAAGGAAAAAAGAATAACAGGGAGATGCATCTATTTTTATAGATGCATCTAATATTTGTGGTTGTGGTTTCTTCTCATTCTTTTCATCTTAATTATATTTCTCATTTGATCCTACTTCTATGTTATATAAGCAACTTATGGCTTATATATCATAAGATCATTAAGTCCATGTTATATGTTTGAATTAGCTTATGTTTAATAACCTAATAAGCATAAGTGATTGGTTTAGCTTAGGTTGGTCAATGACTAGAAAGGACATGGATTGAAAATTGCGAACTAAATGATAGATTATGTATAATTAAGGATGAAATCGTAATTTTTAAAATAGCATGTTATATAAGCCTAACCCTCTTACAAAAGGCTCACTTTTATGGTTTATCAAAAATCTTTTATATAAGCTCATAAGCCCACTCTGATAACCACAAGTAATAGTAGTAAATAAAAGTTACATTTGAAAACAAGTTCATATGTAATATCCATCATGCTTAAAATGGCATCAAATACTTTTAGAAGCTTTAAATCACACAGAGACTTGAAATCAATTCATTATGTAAATCCTCACTTGCGTATCATTTAGCCCATACAAAGACCTCTAAGTGTGTATGCGTACGTTGGAACACTGATTAAACAAAATCATTCTTCCTTTTTTTATGATGACAAGATTTCATGGTTTCATGTAAGATTCGAATAGCAAATTGTTAATTCGTATTTTTCGCTACGGGGTAACAAACTATGAATCTTATTATGCCATGGAGCTCTCGAATAGGGATTAGTTTCAGCTTTTAAGTTGTTGTGTAGTAACAAGGTTTCTCATATTATGTCGTAGAGGCTACGAATGCAGTTTTTACTTTTATTATTCAGGACATTTTTTTAAGGAGTCTTGGGAAGAAAGACAACTTTATCTCCAATCTACTTTTTCATCTAAATATAAGACTTCTTTCATTATAATTTTTCATTTTGATCATTTGATTATTAAATATAGTGTGTGTTTTTATATGGGTTCTATACTCTTTTAAGGTTTTATCCTCGTTCCCTTTGATTAGGTTTATCAAAATTCGCTTTAGCGTCTTAGGTCAGTTCGCATCCATAACTTGTTAGTATCCTGGATTCGTGAATGGTGTAGAAGAGTCAGAAGATCCGCATTGTTGGTGGGGTATGGTCTGGAGAGGACATTGATCATGGTTTCACCAAATCCAAGAAAGAAATTGACAGGAGTTACACTGTGATAAAAGAACCACGTTTCATGATCGTAGGTAGGGCATTGATCCACAAGAATCGCGAGGGTACCAATTATGGATGTTTAATCGTTCGTCCAACCATAGGCGGATCCATTGATAATCGTAGATGCAACCCATCCTCGTTCAACAATAGGATGGTTGGTGTATGTGAGGAAATGATGGAGATGAAGATTCGATTACCAACAATCAAATTGTTTCATTCAAAAGTTTTGATCAATACTGAGGTATTTTCTTTAATTGTTGAAAATTATGGTGTTACGAATTTGGTTTCGAGAAAATTAGTCAGTTATTTTAATTTACCGGGAGAGATTTTTCCAAGTAGAGGAGCGCAAGTTTGTTAAATTCCAATATGTATTGGTAGGTCTTATAAATGTGAAGTGTTTTGTGAAATGAATGACATGAAGGAGTGTGACATTCGGTTGGAAAAATCATGGTGACAAGAAGTTCAAGGTTTTTATGATTTAAAGCGTAATCTCTACATTTTTTATGGAAAGGAAAGGGAATTGCGATGATTCATCTGAAGAGCAAGTACATGTGCCAATGGAAATGGCCGAGGTTAAGACCGAAGATAAGATATTTAAGATCGAGGTTGTTGAAGAACACGTTGAGAAAATCCAAAAACTTCAGGTTTGTGAGCAACATGAAGACACAATTTTAACTTTAGTGGAATCAATAAAAGAAGTTGTGGTTTTGAAGAACTATGAAGATAAAGGTTTTGGGTTTAAATGATGAAGGCCATGTTTGGCGCGAGAGATTGTGAAAGATTATGAAGTCTTAAGATTATTTTGTTGGAAAATAAGCTTTGGTCAAAAAATAATCTTTGTTTGGCAAACTAAGATTATGGATTATTTTAGAAAAATAAGTTTAAAAAAAAGGTCTCAAACCTAGCTTTTATAAAGATGATGGAGATTTATTTCATAAAATTATTGATTTTCCCTTTAAAATTACCCACGTCCTACATTATTCCCTATTTATATTGGTTTGTTATTTGTATGTCCAATTATGTCATTTTACACTTTTAATCTACAAGTACAACTAGTTTGCCAAACACCACTACAAAAAAAATAATCTACAATTTTAATCTTTTTCAGCCACAACACCAACACTAGCAACAGCACCAGCACCAACACCAACAACATCTATTTTTGCCAAACATACCTGAAGAACGTGTTGAAAGTTTGAAAACTGTTGAATTCAATCAAGAGTTAAGTACAAATCGTGATGAGATGAAGATGCATATGGTTGGAGATTTGAAGAAAGTTAAAGTTTACAACTATTCATCAAACAAGAATATCTACCCCAAGATATCTAAGACGAAATTTGACGAAATTTGTTTTGAAGGAGGAAGATGATATGGGGTTGAAGACTATAAGGTTTGGTTCAAGTGTAGATTTGTGGGAGTGTGGTCAACTAGTCAAGATAAAAGGCGTTAATCAAGAATCGAACGTCCAACCCACGAGCAAAATTACACCAGAAAACTCCGGGTCAAGTTCTTTTCAAGGGAAGGGGAATGGCGAGGACAAGATTTGAGGGTTTCGTGGAAGTCTCAAATAGCAAATTGTTAATTCTTATTTTTCGCTAAGGCATAACACTTTGAACTTTGTACAGCGTAGAGCTCTCGAATATGGATTAGTTTTCTTTTAAGTTGTCACACCGTAACAAAGTTTTTTTTGGTTACGTTGTAGAAGCTACGAATCCGGTTTTCACTTTTATTATTATTATTATTATTATTTATTTTATTTTTATATATATTTTTTTAGGAGTCTTAGGATAAAAGATAATTTTTCTCAAATTTATCTTTTTTCTATGATAAAGGATTTCATTCATTGTAATTTTATCTTTTAATTATTTGATTATTAAATAAAGTGCGTTTTTATTAAGATTTTTGTACTCTTTTGAAGGTTTATCCTCTTTTCCTGTGATTATGGTCTCGCGTCATTTTTGCTGTTCATATAACGGTCAATACAAAATTACACTTGCTACTATAACAAAAGATGCCTAAGATCATACTCCTATTATATATTTACCTATATTTAAACGAGTATTGTGACCATCCGTCGCGTTGCGGCGGAGCTTTTTTTTTTTGACATTTTTATTTGGTAATTTATGTAACGAAAAAAAACGTTAGTTTTTGTAGTAAAGTTTTTTTGCATTTTTCTAGAAGTGTTTTTACTTAGTTAATGTATTGTAAGTCGAATTTCAAATCATTTACTTGTTAATGTATGTAATGTAATTAGATGTCTTACAATTAAATGGTATATATTGGTGTCGATATAATTAGTTTAAAAAAAAATCGCACTCTATAACCTTGGATGCGAGAATTGTATTCTTCTGACATGCTCATTCCATGGTCTAATTCATTAGGTTGGTGTCCATGAGTATTTTCAACTGTATTCACAAAGGAAAAGATTATCTGGTTAAAAAGGTATGCACTTGTTGCCTATTTATAAACTGAAACAAAAAAGAAAATTAAGAACCTTGACTGCCACAAATGTATTCTTTTGATTTAATTTCTACAGAATCTGCCGTATGATGCTGCTCTAAGCTATTTTCACCTACAAAAACAATTTTACCTATTCAAAATAAAAAAACATGATACTATTTGTACGTTAGGAGAAACAGATTTAGAAAAAGCAACAAAAAATAGCTTACAATGAGAAGGTATTGTATGTGAGCTTGTAGAATTAGCAACCACCTTGTTTTGTTTTGAAAGCACATGCACTGCCTGGAGTGTACTATGCTGAAATAATCCACTCTTTTCTGTACATATTCTCTTGGTAGTATTCTCAGGACATGTATCAAGACCCATAACATCGGATAGAGATCGGTCCCTTTTTAAAGACTGAAGTTGATAATCCATATTTTCAACATCCGAGGATAGATCCAAAGGAGGTGGACAACTAACAGTAGGAATGCGACGAATCGCCTTTTGTTTGGTCTTCATAACTATAACTACTACTTATTTGTGGCTTAAAAGGTATGCGTATAAAATGATAGCAGTTATTGGACATGCAAGCATCTAAAGCATTTTCCTTAAGTAGTCAGCAGCATAAAACATGGAACATGCAAACAACCATGCAGAAAAAAACTACCATGCAGAAGCAAAGAAAAGAAAGAAACATAATGTTACCATTAACTTCTGAAGTGGAGTAATCACCTTGATGATTCTGTCTGTAATTTTTTTGGGTTCCTGTATCTTGTTTCTTTGGTTTAGTATGCTTCAGGTCTTGTTTCTTTGTATCCTATTTTTTTTTTTTTGGTTTCTCTGTAACATACAATAATCCATTTGTTATTCCTTTTTTAATTGTGGCACTTTTTTTTCACATTGCTTAGCCCAAATAACATTTAATAAACCACATAGAATAGGTTAAAGGTGGTAAAAAAAAATAGTATTTACGTTGGTGATGTTGCTGTAATTGTGAGTTAATACAGATAACATTGAAAATAAAATGATAGTCACCTTGAGCTGTAGCATTATTTGATCCTACATGTTTATTTGTAATACCAGTTGATCCTACATGTCCACTGTTAACAGCATGGGTAGAGTGAAAAAACCTGGTTCCTGCAAATGGCCGTTAGCCTGCACAATTTCTGATACAACGCAACATCCAAGTTAAATGATCCCAAGGTACCATCAGTATTGTGATTTTTGACAGCCCGTGTGTTGGAAGCAACATGCATCTGTTCGTCTGCAGTAAATTTCTTTTTCAAACTTTCTAACATTCTGTGCTAAATTAGAAGAAGATACGCCTATATCCAATTGCTTTTGAAAACAAAGAGAACGGGTAAGCATAACAGTGAGGTATGCAACCATATTCTAAAATCAGGAAGCTAATGGCTTAAAAAAATGTTTACCTTGAACTTGAAAAACGTTCAACTTGACAAAACACAAAAATTAGATACCAGATACTTGTCGAACTTCTGCACACTTCCTACATATGTCGGTCATTCCTATGAATAATAATTAAGTTACTTTAACCACTGTCTAGTAGATGAAAAATAAAATAGAGTAATATAAACGATCTCATCAACGATGTCGATCTTTGGAGATGGCATTCGTAAATCAGCAAACAAAAAGACAACACGCATAATACCAGAAACTTTTTGAACTTTTTTCAGGTTGATTCAGCCCACCTTTCGAGTTGTAATGCAATTTCTACTCGAAACTCGAATAAGCAATATGTTAAGGTCTGGTAATCAACGGCTCTATTAGCTTGACTAATTTCACTACTTGAAAAAAATATGAAAACGGACTACCTTCTATCAAAGGTATAGTGGAATGGGTAATTTTAGTATAGGTCAAGCTCAATTACCCACAATTTAGTAAATATGAATAAGCAATATGTTAAGCTCTGGTAATCAACGGCTCTATTAACTTGAGTAATTTCACTACTTGAAAAAATATGAAAATGGAATACCTTCTATCAAAGGTATTGTTCTACCTATAAAATTTAGTAAATAAACTCTTGCCATTCGAGTTAACCCGCAAACACTTTTTCATCCATCTTCATGCATAACGCCATAATCCAAATTAACCTGTCGAATGTATGATATATGTTCAAATATCTATTCTATCCTTATGCGTACAAAACGTATTCGAATGAAAAAGTGAGTTTAATATTTTGTTCTATAAAAATTAAAGCAAGATTCGTCAGCTCTAACCACAACAAAAATACACTATTCTACTGTTAATATTTTATATTCCACCAATATGCAAACAGTAATGATGAAAAGAAAACTTACGACATTCCGAATTCTCTCAAGACTTTCATCGAACACTTGGCGAGCAAAAACTGTAATATAAACAAACCCATTCCCAATTCATCTTCAACTTCAAACATTTAGCGGCATCTTCACAGCAACCATATTTATCGTCATTTGTATTTTTACCCAAACATAATCATTTTTCTCCTATCGATTCTCCCTTTTCAACCTACGGTGAAAAAAAAGTTGCTATTAACCCATAACCCATATTGAAGATTTGGAACCCACCACAGAAACTTAGGCTCAATATCAAAAGCGTAAAAACAAAATAATAATCATTTTCTTCATTCTGACCTGTGAAGACAGAACACCCCGAACCCCTCTATCGCCTGCAAATATATGATAAATTATCTAACAAAAAAAACTTTCAAAATTACTAAAACCCACATGAATATTTAAACCCTATATTTATAATCAAGATAGAACTTATATCAAACATACCGGTCACAGCTTCTTTATTAGTTCTAATCAGAGCAACCCCCTCATAAATTGTCCCGAAAGCCTCATCCAAATTCCTACAGCCACAAACAAAAGGAAATCATCCCCAATAACTTCCAATATTTGAGATTGAGCACAAAGACCAAATAACAAACAAATTAACTATAATCAACGGTAAAAATGAAACACTAACCTCGTTTTCAGCTGTTGCGCAAGTCGCTGTAAAATAAGATGAACAATGGTCAAAGGCGGTTGGGAAAATTCTGGAAGAATGATGTGATAATGTTTATGTCCTGAAACAAAGGGATAGCAGGCCAGCACATGTATAGCATCGTTTCAAATGGTTTTTAATATATATAGTAATAAAGTATCATCCAAAACCAAGGACATATTGAGATCCAAAGCAAGGACTATAAGCGAGAGCACTTGTGGAGACAACAATAATGGGGTAATGCTTCTGTTTGGTAATATTTTATAACAATATAAAAGTTACTAGTATGCAACATTAGAGTATCCATATTACACCAAGTCTTTCAATAACTTGATGCATTTATCACATACACTTTCAATAAATTTTGTTATGAAAAATCATGTTTGTAAACTTGCTCTCTATTGCAAAAAGTTATTTCAAAAGTATTAAGTCATTGCAAGATGAGATTTGGGAGTGGATGTTTGAGTATAAAATTAATAAACAATAGTGTCAAGTCTTTGCTCAATGCAAAAAAGTCATGTTATGACTTGATGAAATAGTGCCAAGTCTTTTGCAATTGTATTTGTGATGCCATTGTACCTTTTAAATACAATTTCCCTGGAAGTAATAAAGGTTAGTAGTAAGAAAGGTAAACGTGTCAAGTCACATTCTTGTTGGACAAAAAAAGGTAAGAAAATTGACACAAGATTATACCTGATTTTGCAAAAAGAAATTTTTTATTTATGGAGCAAACACAAGATGCCATGATCATTGAATGACAACCAGTAATCTTAGAGGATGTCTGGCAAATGGCAATACTTAAGCTTTGGTTATATTTTGATGAGAAGGAGAAAATTATATATATCAAATTTAATAGCTAGCTCAAAATCCCAAGGACGTTTCCATTTAGAACAGAGAGTAAGCAAAACAAATCACCAATCTAAAACAAACAAACAAATATTCAAACTGTTAGCAAAAAATCTATGAAACAACAACAGCAAATTAAACTGGACTAGTAACTTGAACTTGATGCTTCAGACAGCTATGTCTTCACTCTTTTTGCCATATCATTTGTTAAGGCGAAGTAGACAAGTAGTCTCATCTATCACGACTCACCAGCCTACATCAAATGATATACCAACTCAATTCAACCAATGAACTGCCAATCAAAACACCATGAACATATAATGACCTCTTTCGACTATGAAATACTGGCAGGACACTACATCATGAAATACAATTGTGCCTCTTTTGGAGTATGCTTTGTTAGACATCTATGAGCATACTTGTGTTATTGCATTTTAAAAGGATGATATCAAAGACATTCCGTGAGCTTAACTTTTTGATCTTGGATTCCCGGTTAAGCACTATCAAGTAATTTGAACACTTATTAACACTCATTGTACATGTCCTGACGTGCAAATTACAAAGACGATGTAGTATAAATTTTTGTTCCATGTACGTAGTCACGTGCCCCAAGCTTGTTTGCCCTGAAATCATGATCAAACAAACAAAAAGATTTAAGCCCCTGTAACTCTCAAATAGTCCAGTTACCGCATGAGACTGCATCCAAGTACTAGTGGTGTTGATTAATACTAGAAATGGACTCACTTAGAAGTATAGGTTGCACTTGCCCATTTAGTTTCCCTGGTACATTCTGGATGAAAGATTGTGGAAGAAGTTTAGTTGAGTCTTCAACTACGTAAATGTCCCCATAAATCAGGAATCTCAATCACTAATAAAACAAAACTGAACATTAGTAAACCATATCAAGGTCAATTCAAACAAGTTCATTACTTACCAAGAAATTAATGATAGATACTAACCAACTAATGATAGATACTAATCAGCTGAAACTCAAGAAACACATGTGGCTGCTTGTCAAACTGGACTCTTTACTTTATAAACTGCTGAGTGCTGACCATATTTTTACTTCGTTGACTATGTATGCTGCGTCAGCACTGCCTCATCAAAATAGCGCAAACTCTCTTTCTCTTTGACTTAAGTCAGTTCTAGAAATAGAAAACATCTTAGTATATTGAATCATTCATATATAATTTAACTTTAGGAAGTGTTAATTTGAGTTGATCAGTAGAGTCTAAAAAACTCTGTATAAGCACCATTGAGCAACCTAAATTCTCTCCTTTATATGGATTATGTTCTACGGAATGGATTTGTAGGTACTAATTTCACGTTGATGATGCAATAATGTAGTTAATGTTTATTGTCGATATCAATAAGTAAGGTGAACTGGTGATTTATTATTGTAATAGTCAACAAGCAAGCTCAAAAACTACTACGTATATAACATCCACCATGCATACACAGTGGTGTTAACATTTGATGAACTACACAAACAATCATTTATTTTGGAAACTGGAAAATAAAATGTTGTAATTAACTGAAAATAAAAAAGTTATTAGTTACTTATAAAATATACTCGTAATAAATAAAAGAAGTCAAAGGGCATAAAGAGACGACATACCTTCATTTATGTTTGTGACTCGTCGTCTATTTCGATGTTGGGGATATGGGAGATTTGGGGCCAGTAGGAGCCTCCTCTACTGCATCTTTCTTTCAGATCTGGACAATCTGTTATTTCCAAACTCAAAAGTGAATGCAACAACTTTACTGGTAGATTTTTCAAATTTGGGCATCCGCAGATTACCAAACGTAAAAGTGAAGGCAACAACGTCTGTGGTAGATCTTTTATCTTTGGGCATTTCCAAATAATTAAATGTTGGAGGGAGGTGAGGTGTTGGTGTACTTCAGAAACTGTTTCCAAATTCTCAAAACCCATTATGTAAAGAGAAGTAAGAGATGAAGGAAGATGAAGATGAGACAAATTAGTCGCTGCTTCTTTTTCACCTAATAAGGTTAGGTCAACTAATGAGGTTGGAAACTTCTGTGGGCCCCATTCTGAGATGGGCTTCTTCAACTTCCCAATTTCAAGGACACGCAAGTTGGGAGGCCAAATCCCAGCTGTTGGAACATCCATACTTGGACATTTCTTAATTACCAAATCAGTTAACGAGGTGAGACTCTGCAATTGGAGGTCTGTAATTAATGAATCCTCTGTAGTCTTGCAAGCAATTATTATCAATGTCGTGAGGTGAATGAAGTTACCCCCAAAATCAATGATCAATCCCACATTTGGATGATCTAATATCAATACTTTTTCAAGCATTGGCATGCTTTTGTTGTTGATAAGTAACTTGTTCTTCTCTCCCCCTTCTCCCAACTCCTTTATCATTAGTTTATTACCGCTTGAAATGGATACTGACTTAAGCTTCTGTCCTCCTGCCCTTGAGAAGGAGACGCCTGTAATTGACTGACAACCATATATATCCAACATCTCAATGTTGTTTGGACAGCTCAAATGCTTGAAATTTTCACAACAATATACCCTTAACGACCTAAGAGATGTTAGGAGGTTGCTACCATAATTGTACTCTTCATCTTTCTCCCCTAAACTCACCAACTTTTTACATTCCCATACATCCAACTTCCTTAATTTCACGAGAACCTTACTACTTGCCTCTGCTTCTTTTGATTCCCACAAATATCTTATTTCATCACACCTTTTGACTTTCAATTCTTCAACTGCCTTAAGATCCAATATAACACCCCTCCACACCTCATTAGTAAGCCCTGAAATACATTCTATATTCAACTTGGTGACTGACGGAGCTACATGAACCAGACTTTTCATCAAACCATCGCCACAGTAATTTATTGTCAAACCCCTTAATGAAAGTAGTGGTGCTTGAAGTGGGACTTCAACCAAATTTGGACAATTTCTAATATGGAGCTCTTTCAGGCATGGAAACACAGAATCTCCTTCAAATGAGAATTCAACCAAATTTGAACAATATTCAATACGCAGCTCTTTCAGGCATGGAAACACAGAATCTCCAACCCCACTTCCACTATTGATTGACCATACCTTCCACCCCGACATACCTTCAAAACTTAGACTTTCAAGTGAAGGAAATGCAAGGCCAGTACCGAAAAACTCAGAACTAACAACTTTTACATCACCCATTTCTTGAATAGATAACTCCTTAAGTGACTGTAGTTGCCCGAGTGGTGGTAGAGATGTACACTTTTTACAGCCACTTATAGACACACGAGCCAACTGACGAAATGAGGGATCCCCAACCCATTTTGGAAACTCTAAACCCAGATAGTTC
Source organism: Chrysanthemum seticuspe (assembly GCA_019973895.1). Classification (NCBI taxonomy): domain Eukaryota; kingdom Viridiplantae; phylum Streptophyta; class Magnoliopsida; order Asterales; family Asteraceae; genus Chrysanthemum; species Chrysanthemum seticuspe. The sequence goes on from BPTQ01000008.1 coordinate 137,455,409, forward strand.
ATAATGCCTAAACTCTTCAGACAATCATTATATGGCTTCAATGCATCAAGGACATCATTTTCAGTTGTGTCCTTTCGGGAAGTATCTGATTCGTCACTCCATTCCACCTCGAAATCAGTAAGCCTCTTTTGTGATAAGTCTGCTTCTCGTGCTTCCGTTGCGTTTTTTACTTTTTCCAGGCCCTCAATGGAAACTTTCCCATGAAGATTCTCAAAATTTTTAAGTTGGGTTATTGAAAAGTCATTTTCTCCTCCAATAATGATTTTTGAAAGAGTTTGTAGGCTTTTCAACTCACCAATCCCTAAAGGCATGTCTTTTAACTGTGGAGTACCTCTAATGTCCAAATGCCTTAGATTCTTTAACTTTAAGAAGCTCTTAGGCAACTTGGTTAATTCAGAACACCAAGAAACGATCAAGGTCTCTAAGTTATAGAGATCACACACACTTTCAGGTAAATGTTTGATTTTAGTTCCAGATAAATTAAGATACCTCAAGTGCTTCAAACCACCAATAGACTCTGGTACCTCACTTATCTCATAATCACTCAAACTTATTACCCTTATCATTGGGAATTGGGGAAGTAAGTCAACTAGAACCTTATTTGAAAAGTAGTAAAACTGCCGTATATCTTTTGCCCCGACAGACAAGAATGTTCTCAAACAGTTAGCTTCTTTGAACACCATAAACTTCTTGTAAGGTTCATATTCCTCACAGACAAATGACATATGACGGAGCTTTTCCAAAGCCAGTTTCCTAACATCCTTTCCCATCTCTTTCTCTAACCTGAAAAAGAATTCCCCAGCAACTGATGTGGCCAAATCATGCATCAGGTCATGCATAACAAACAACGACTTGTCATCAGGCGCGTGTTGAAAAAATGACCGTGACAGCAACTCTTCAAAGTATCCATGACCTAAGTGTTCTTTGGTTGATTTGCTTGGATCTGATTGCTGCAAAAATCCTTCTGCCATCCATAGTAGAACCAAATCATCCTTTTCAAACAAGTAGTCCTTGGGGAACAAGGAGCAATATGCAAACAACTGCTTCAAAGATGCAGGGAGTTCATGGTAGCTTAGCTTAAGAGCTGGAATAATTCCACCTTCCTCTTCTAAGTTCCATATCTCACTATCCGCCATTTCCTTCCATCCTTCTTCATCCACTTTTCTTCTTAATAACCTTCCAAGTGCTATTAAAGCCAAAGGCAAGCCTTTACATTTTCTCACAATGTCTTCACCATGTGCTTTGAGTGTTGGATACGAATCGAAGTTATTTGCATCCAATGCATTTTGACAAAATAAAGACACAGCATCATCATGGGAGAGACACTGCAATTGCTTTAGTTGACTGCAACCCAACTCTTTGAGCAATTGGTCCTTTCGAGTTGTTATGATAACTTTACTTCCACGAGCACATACACTAAATGGACGCACTAAGGTTTCCCAATCCTTATAGCTCTCGGTCCATACATCATCTAAAACTAGTAGAAATTGTTTATCCCTAAGTTTATCCTGAAGAGCTACTTGAAGCTGATCAAAAGTTTTATATTTCTTATCATCCCATTCCCCACCCACATATTGAAAGATAACTTTACTTATTTGGAAGCTATCCCACTCATCAGACACACAAACCCAAGCCTTGAGTTCAAAATGAGCAACCACTTTTTTTTCGTTATACAAGAGTTTAGCTAGAGTTGTTTTGCCTACCCCGCCCATACCAACTATGGGCACGATGCTAAAGTTTTCACTATTACGTGGTTCATCAACTAACATCTTGAGAACCAATGCATCCGTATCACCTTGTCGGCCAACAATCCTAGATGGGTCGACCACAGAGGTCTCTAAAACTCTATTTTTATCCTTTGGCCTATCATCCTTCACTTCTAAACCTCCACTCTTCACCATTAAACCAAGAGATTCTTTTTCCCTTTCAAGCTCTTGTAGCTTGTTGGTGATATTATCCAACTTAGGATACAGCCTAGTACTTAGTGAGAATTTAGTGCAGCAAGCTGGAACGAGCTTTCTTATCTTGCTGGTGCTGGCTCGGGATTGGTCGGTCTGCATAGCCTCGGTTGCCAAGTCATCAAGTACGTCGTCTATGTTGTAAGCCAGATGTTGGAGATCACTGAGCCATACTCGAACAGCTTCATTAGTTATTTCTTTATTCGAAGCATCATTTAGCAGTGCTTGGATCCTGGACAAAGTCCTCCCTAGGTTCTTCAGCTCAGAATGAATTCCCTTTGCTCGAACAAATTGCTTAACGGCTTCACTGGCCAGCTTCTGAAAAACGGCTTCAATGAGGGTAGAAACAATGACTTCAGCCATTTTTTTTTTTTTTTTTTTTTTTTGGTAGTAATGACAGTAAACTGGGAGCTCTTTAAATCTGAATAAATGCTAGGTATGTGAATTGAATGAGGTTGAAGAAAAATATAGATCTTGACTTAAAGTCGAAAGGAACTAAAGATGCTCCACCAACATTATGCCACTTTAAAATGAATAGTAAGAAGCAATAGCTACGTCTCAACAAAATAGACCACACAAATGTTAGCAACTACAGCAAAAGCATCCAATAAATCATCTTTCAAATAATCGATTCACTCTTGGATTAAATACTTTATCAAGTTTTGATGGGTTAAAAAAAAAAAAAAAAAAAGAAAAAAAAGAAGAAAAAAAAAAGGGCCAATTTCAAGCATTGAACTGCTTCTGTTTATAAAACCCCATTACTCGTACGTCTTCTTCTTCTCACTTAAGAGGGGTGTTTGCATTACGTTTTTATTAGTTTTGAACCCCTTTACTTTGACTTTGTTAACACTGTTTGGGTTTGACTTGGTCCATTCACTATTTAGGGGTGTGTTTGGATTTGCCTTATATGTAGATTATCTACTTATCATGTTTTCAAAGGGTGAATAATTAGGGCATGCTTGGTAGGGGTTATAGGGTGTAAGAAAAGAGAAAAATAATGAAAAAAGGTGTCTCAGTAGGTGTATTATTCTACATTTTCCCAAAAGAACATTCATTCATTCATTTCTTTCTTTCTCGTCGACCACTACGACAGAAACGACGCGAAAAATCCAGACCCGGAAAGAGGAAGGACCAGTGGTGGGAATTTGGTAAAGTCGGGTCGATCGAGTGTCTTCATTCAAGCGATGGTACAGAAGAAGAACGGGGGGAGTATGAACTGGAACTAGACCAGGCCCATTGTTCTCCCGCAATGCGAAAGAACAACAGTGGGTAATGAGCCATTACCCAATAAATTGGGTGAAATACTTTTCTTTCCTTTACCTTTTTCTCACAATTATCATTGCTTTTCCCTTTCCATTTTGTTAGTTTGAACCAAGCACACCCATAGTTATTAGTGTTTGGGAACTCTTTTTCAAATAATTTAGGGTTAATTGCATGTAATAGCAACATACTTTTCTATTTGTTTACATATCATATACGAATTCGAAAAAATACCATAATACTCATCCAACTTTCAAATTTGTTTCATTATCATACTTTTAGAGTCATTTCTTTGCACCGTTAGTCCTTTTGACTACGAGTAACGACCGTATGTAATTAACTCAAAAATATGTTTTCTTTTTCACATTAAATATTTTAGACCATTTTTATACGTTTTCGTCCGTTTTTATACCTTTTCGTCTGCTTTTATATATTTTCGTCCGTCTTTTTCACATTATATGTTTTCGCCCGTCTTTTTACGAAAAACGTATAAAACAACGAAAACGTATAAAACGGACTAAAACATTTCATGTGAAAAATAAAACATATTTTTGAGTTAATTACAAACGGTCGTTAGTCAAAAGGATTAACGGTGCAAAGAAATGACTCTAAAAGTATGATAATGAAACAAAATTTGAAAGTTGGATGGTAATGTGGTATTTTTTTATTATTATTTATTTTTTTTTTGTATCTGATATGTGAACAAATGAGAAAGTACGTTATTATTACATGTCATTAACTCAATTATTTATTTTTTGCATTTTGATGGAGACAAAACCGCGTTTTGATAAATTTAGGAAGGGTTAATTTCATATATCCCCAATTTAAACACTAAAATGTCATATTTACCCAACTAAATTTTATAATATCATATGTACCCTATCAAAACACCAAATTTGTCATATATACCTATTTACCTATAAACTCAATTTGAAATGAATCTACATCTTTAAGTTCACATTATACCCTTTATCAAGAGTATGAAGTTGGTGTTTTAGTTTGTAAATGTTCTAAGCAATTTGTTACTGCTTTATTTGATATGATTGTGTATAAATTACAACCGTTTGATTGAATTTGTATGTGTCTTTCACATCTTTATTCATATAATAAGCAAAAGACGGTAAGCAACACAAAAGTATCTTCTCATTTGAGAAATCACACCTTTTGTTTTATCTCATGTTTCATTAGAATAATTTTGAATGTTCACATATTAATTTCCATTCATCCTTTTTATAAACTGCAAGAATACCCTGCATGTTTGATATTTAGTTGGATAGATAGTCATCATATAACACTACAAAAGCTTATCACACTGTTTTAATCCAAGCGATGGCACTATATTAATACGTATGTAAGGTTATATTCGGCTAGTGGTCCTAGTTGATTATAGTTTAAGTCATAAGAGTGGACAAGAATATGGATGCAGAAGCATAAATGTGAGTTGTTAAAGGATATAATGGGAATTTAGCAGTAATATAATTTATTTCAAATTGCTTTTACAATGTACTTCAAGAATTTTACAGTCCACCATGTCACAGAGTCCCTTAACTGTAAAACTCCCACCATCACTAAGCCGCCACTTGCACTTATCCTTGGTATCTTTTTTAAGATGAATATCCTGCACAAGGTGAGACAAGTTATGCACATCATTGACAGCTCTACCTCTAAGATCAGACCTCCAGGCCCAATTCCATACCCACTCTTCCTCGCGCCAAAACCCCTTTTTGCCTAAGACTACGTCATTAACAACATCTAAATGGTATAACCTCGGAAACAAATCACATAGTCTACCCACACCAATCCAATTGTCCTCCCAAAACATAATTGCATCGCCACTTCCCACTTCCCACTCAAAAGATGAGGAAAAATGGATCCCAATCTTATCTAAATCTTTACTAACTTTTATGATATTACACCACACACTAGATTTGCTACCAGTTAAACTTTGCCCCACCATTCCACCCCCCTCCCCGTTCAGTTCAAAAAAAAAATGGGTAAATATGAGAAATTTGATGTTTTGGTTGGACATATATGACATTATAAAATTTAGTTGGGTAAATATGTCATTTCATTATTTAAACTTGGTATATATGGAATTAACCCATTTAGCAATGAGATGCTTTTACAATACGCAAAAGTTGATTCTCATGTGACCCACAAAATGAAGGCTTTGCATGCCTATGTTGCCCTCTTAGGCTATGCACAACCATGACCAAGTTTGACTTGCCACATCAGCATTCTCTCTCCGGCGACTTTCAGAAGACCAAGTTGCCATAGCAGCGACCTTCTTAATTTTTATTTTTATTTTTTTTTAAAATTAAAAATTTTTAAACAACAAATTTAAACTTCATTAAAAATAAAAACATTACATAAATTATTCAAATAACATTAAAAATATTACAATAAAAAGATGACTAAATCGAGTCTTCATCTTCATCGTCATCGTCACTTTTGTCTTCGTCTTCACTCTCTTGATTGACTGCATTTCCACGCTTTTCTCAAACGTGTTTGACCAAATCAGCTTTTAAGTTTAGATGAGTTGTTCGGTTGATTATCTCCTAAGTAATTACTAACGATTGTTCATACGATCTTAAGGGATTATGATCGCGGTGGCCCTCATCTTCGTACCATGTGGGACATATCACCCGACCCTTGTTTCGAATGATCATATTATGTAATATGATACATGTGTACATTATATCTTGGAGATTACGACGCGACAGCCCTCGATCCGGAACTTTAATCATTTTCCACTTCTTTTTCAACACACCAAAAGCTCGTTCCACATCTTTCCTTGGTGCTTCATACTTCCTCTTGTACAATATTTTTTTATCATCATCTGTGGGAGGATTTGAAATGGACTTAATAAGAACAGCCCATTCCGGATATATCCCGTCAGTAAGATAATATCCCTTTTATAAGCTACGCCGTTCACCACGAATGGAAGGTATGGTGCTCTCCCATTCCGGATATATCCCGTTAGTAAGATAATATCCCCTTTTATAAGCTACGTCGTTCACGACGAATGGAAGGTCTGGTGCTCTCCCATATTTGATATCATTGAGGGCGAGATCCTTTATAATACCCCACAATTCTTCCGCATTCTTATCACGAAGCTTACCACCGGCCACATGGTCAATGGTTTGCCTTGTGGAGTGGTTGACATGATCCTAGAAAATTTGGACTTGGAGCCAATGATCAATGACATGATGAGGTACTTTTGGAGTAAGTCCTTGAAACGAGTCCACGCTTCGTAAAGAGTTTCACCTTGACATTGTTGGAACATCAAAAATTGAGTGATGAAACGAGAAGTGAGATCATCCTAAGTCGAGATGGATCCCACGGGTAGACGCTCAAGCCAATTGCTAGCTTGATCACGCAGAGAGAATTGGAAGAGACGCAAGCGCGTTGTCTCCTGAGTTCCAACATCGAGATCGATTGAGTCAACGATTTTATGGAAATCCTTGAGATGTTGGTTTGGATCTTCGAAACGAAGTCCATGGAATGCACATCCGTTTTGCACCAACCGGATGGTGTCATATCGCAAGGGAGACATATTGGCTCGTTGTGGAAGCTCAATTGTGTTTTGATAGCCATTGTGGCTCAGTTTAGAGTACTCACCAAGAGTACGGGCTCTAGGTGGATCTTGGTGTGGTGGGTCTTGATTTGGTGGGTCTTGGTTAAAAGGCATCTCATTCACCATGATGGCAAATGAAAGGTTTTACGAACAAAGGGAACAAAGAAAAGATAGACTACGAGAAAGCTAATAAAAGAAAAATAAAAATCGCACTTGATAGGAATCTAGTGATTATACTTAAACGAGATAGAAATCGAAACCTAAACTATTCCCCGACAGTGGCGCCAAAAACTTTATGCGGAATTTTGCAAAACCACTAGGTTTTACAATCCTCCTAGGCTGTGTACCTAACCGTTGTAGTGTAGTAAAGGTAAGACACAAGGATTGATCATTCTCTAGGGGAATATTGTTGTGAAAGCCAAAGTGTATGACGAATTAAGTCTAAAGGTGCGTGATGATTCTTTTTTTATTTATATATTTTTTATAAAGCAAATTAAAACTCTCGGGGTTGGAAGAGTTTGGTTTATAAACTATTAATTAAACTACTAAAACTAAATTATTCTAGTTATGCGAAAAAGTAAAGTGGTAATTCTTATGATAGGTAAAGGTGTTTACTTAGAATCTCCTTACTCCCTAGTTATCTCCTATTTGTTAGTCGAACTGTCACGTCCTTGTTTTAATTAGCGAGTTGTGTTCCTTAATATTGGTTGTAGGGTGGTGCCGAATTCCCTAACTCTATGAATATATTGGTCTCCCTTAAGAAATCATAATGTCAACAATCTGCAATTATGCAGTCTCGTTAAGACTCTTATTATCAACAATCCGCTATTCACACAATAAAACAACTAGTGCACTCTAGTGAAGGAAATGTAGGTTGATTTGGCAGAGCCCTTCCATGGATGGGTATGGGTACCTAGTGAAGCCACACACTTCTCATATCTTTCTATTGTGGGGGATGGTTGAATGGATTGATGTGAAAGTGATGTGGAAATGTAGCTAGATGGTAGGTGCATAAATGGTGATTTCAAGGTCTAAGTTGACATGGTTTGTTAAAAGTGGAGCATGGTTCTTTGAGCATTTCATCTGAGAGGATTGGAAAATGCTCTGTTTGGTGTATCTGAGATCAACGTGTTCAGACATAAGTATGTAAGTTATCTGATATCGGATAGCTCTAGATGTTTAGTATTGAGTTTTTGGATGGTTTATGTATTGTTTGTATTAGATTTGGGATATGTCCAAATCTTTAATTTTATCTTTATGATGTACTTTCATTGGAAGTTAATTTAATTTTCACCATTTGACCAAAAAAAACTAGTGCACTCTAGCGAAGAAAGCGTTTAGTTTGATGTACAAGCTAATACATTAATGATAAAGCATTTTTCCTACTTCTAATGCGAAACAACTAATCAAACAAGAGACGATAATCAATAATTAATAACTATGTTTCATTCAAAACTAAGCAAACACTAATAATTTAGCCGAGCTTGTTAAAGAGAGGAGAGAAGAAACACATATAATCAAACAACACATAGATATATTGAATGATTAAAGAGGAATTACTTAACTTCAATAAAACATGGAGTTCGAGAGCTAAAAACCCTTACAAGATCTGTAAAATTCGTCACTCTAGGTGTTCCCTAGATACCTCTCCAAGATGTTACAATGAATGAAAATAAACGAAATGTATATATATATTTACGTATGTGATGACATTACTTTATAGGTGTGACACATCAGCTTGTCGTCATTAGGGTTTCTTCCTTAGTTATGTCGTCGTTGTGACGGCGTCACCTTATAGGTTGTGACGCCGTCAGCTACTATTTATCTGGTAGTGACGCCGTCAGCTTTAGACCATCACCATGGTCTGAACCGTCACTTGTAAAATATATAACTGAATAATCATGTTGAATTGCAAGTGACGGCGTCACGTTGGGATTGTGACGTCGCCAGGCCTCTTTTTCCTGACGTTTTCGTGACTTGGTTGTTTTCTTCGTTTTCTTGTCCAAATAAGCCAAAAAATCGCTCTTTTCCAACATTCGCTTCCAAAGTACTTAAAACTCGAAAAGAAACGATTTAGGTTAATAATTGATCAAATATGTATGAGTTTAGAGACTAAATGACCCTTTAAAAATGCATGTTTTTAAACCTCAACAATACTTTTAGAAGCTTTAAACCATACAGAGACTTGAAATCTAGTCGTTATGTAAATCCTCACTTGCGTATCATTTATTCCATACAAAGACCTCTAACTGTGTATACGTATGTTGGAACACTGATTAAACAAAGTCATTCTTCCTTTTTTGATAAGATTTCATTGTTTCGTGGAAGATTCGAATAGCGAAATGGTAATTCTTATTTTTCGCTATGGAGTAACAAACTATGAATCTTATTACACCCTAGAGATCTCGAATACGGATTAGTTTCAACTTTTAAGTTGTTATGTCATAACAAGGTTTCTCTTATTATGCCATAGAGGCTACGAATGCAGTTTTTAAATTTACTATCCAGGACGTTTTTTTTAGGAGTCTTTGGAAGAAAGATAACTTTATCTCCAATCTACTTTTTTCATCTAAATATAAGACTTCTTTCATTGTAATTTTTTGTTTTGATCATTTGATTATTAAATATAGTGCGTCTTTATATGGGTTTTTATACACTTTTAAGGTTTTATCATCTTTCCCTTTTATTAGGTTTATCAAAATTTGCTTCAGCGTCTTGGGTCAGTTCACATCCATAGCGTATTAGTATCCTGGATTGGTGAATGGTGTAGAAAATTCAGAAGATCCGCACTGTTGGTGGGGTATGGTCTGTAGAGCACATGGATTATGGTTTCACCAAATCCATGAAAGAAATTAACATGAGTTACACTGTACTAGAAGAACCACGTTTCGTGATCGTAGGTGGCACATCGATCCACAAGAATCGCGAGGGTAACAATTATGGAGTTTTAATTGTTCGTCCAACCATAGACGGATCTATTGATAACCGTAGGTACAACCAATCCTCGTTCAACAATAGGATGGTTGGTAAATGGGAGGAAATGATGGAGATGAAGATTCGACTTCCAACAATCAAAATTTTCATTCAAAAGTTTTGATCAATAGTGAGGTATTTTCTTTAATTGTTCAAAATTATGGTGCCACGAATTTGGTGTCGAGAAAATTGGTTAGTTATTTTAATTTATTTGGAGAAATTTTCCAAATTAGAGGAACGCAAGTTTGTTAAATTCTAATATGTATTGGTAGGTCTTATAAATGTGAAGTGTTTTGTGAAATGAATGACATGAAGGAGTGTTACATTCGGTTGGAAAAATCATGGCGACAAGAAGTTCAAAGTTTTTATGATTTAAAGCGTAATCTCTACCTTTTTTATGGAAAGGAAAGAGAATCGCGATGATTCATCTGAAGAGCAAGTACATGTGCCAATTACAATGGTCGGGGTTAAGACTCAAGAATAGATATTGAAGATCAAGGTTGCTCAAGAACACGTTGAGAAAATCCAAAAACTTCAGGTTTGTGAGCAACATAAAGACAAAATTTGAACTTTAGTGGAATCAATAAAAGAAGTTGTGATTTTAAAGAATTATGAAGATAAAGTTTTGGGTTTTAATGATGAAGGCCATGTTTGGCGAGAGAGATTGTGAAAGATTATGAAGGCTTAAGATTATTTTGTTGGAAAATAAGCTTTGGTCAAAAAAATAATCTTTTTTTGGCAAACTAAGATTATGGATAATTTTAGAAAAATAAGTTTAAAAAAAAAGGTCTCAAAACTAGCTTTTATAAAGATGATGGAGATTTATTTCATAACATTACTGATTTTCCCTTTGAAATTACCCATGTCCTACATTATTCCATATCTATATTGGTTTGTTATTTGTATGTCCAATTATGTCATTTTACACTTTTACTCTGAACTTTGTACGGCGTAGAGCTCTCGATTATGGATTAGTTTCATCGAGGAATTTTCAAATGCTTCCTCTTATTTTGGTGTTTACCAAGGAACAAATCCTCACCATCCATCTAGTTTGATCTAATGGTGGGGATAAACCTAAGATTTAATATAGAAACATAAGTCCATGTTTTTTTATCCTTTTTCTTTGTCTTTTTGTTACTCTTATTTATTAACTCTTTTTATTATTATTTTTTTTTATTATTTTTTTTTTCTTTTGAAATTCACGTTACTATTTTGAATTCTTTTTTTTTTTTTTTTGGTGGAGTTGACATTTTTTTTTGGAATTCACGTTACTATTTTAAATTCATGTTTTTTTTTTTTGGAATTGACGTTTTTTTTAGTTCACAATTTTTTCATTATTTTTTTTTAATTTTAAATTCACGTTTTTTTTTCAAGTTTTTTTTCTGCTTTCATACGTTTTCATCTGTATTCATATTTTTTTCGTTCGTTTTTATACGTTTTCGTTCGTGTTCATATGTTTTCGTCAATTTTTTTACGTTTTCGTCTAATTTCAGACGTTTTCGTCTGTTTTCATCCGTTTTCGTACGTTTACATCCGTTTTCTGACGTTTCCGTCCGTTTTCTGACATATTCATACGTTTTTTTGTACGTTTTATATACGTTTTCGTATGTTTTTAGACGTTTTTTTCGTTTTCATACGTTTCGTCCGTTTTTAGATATTTTCGTCTGTTTTCAGACGTTTTCGTCCGTTTATATACGTTTTCGTCTGTTTTCATACGTTTTCTTACGTTTTCGCCCGTTTACGTCCGTTTTCATACGTTTTCTTTTGTTTTCTTACGTTTTCGTCCATTTTCTTACGTTTTCGTTCGTTTTCATACGTTTTCATCTGTTTTCTTTCGTTTTCGTCCATTTTTCATACGTTTTTAGACGTGTTTTTACGCTTTTATACGTTTTCGTCTGTTTTCGTCCATTTTCTTACGTTTTCGGCCATTTTCACCCATTTTCATACGTTTTTTTTTCTGTTTTTTAGGTTTTCATGTATTTTCGTCCGTTTTTAGACGTTTTTGTCTGTATTTTTACGTTTTCATGTATTTTCGTCCGTTTTTATATGTTTCGTCCATTTTAAGACGTTTTCATACGTTGTCATCCGTTTTATACGTTTTCATCCATTTTCAGACGTTTACGTCTGTTTTCAGACGTTTTCATCCGTTTTTATACGTTTTCGTCCGTTTTCATTCGTTTTCTTCCGTTTTTATTCGTTTTTGTATATTGTTATACGTTTTGTTCGTTTTCAGACGTTTTTGTCCTTTTTCATACGTTTTTCATTCGATTTAATACGTTTTTATCCGTTTTCAGACGATTTCATTTTGATATTTGTAAGTGACACTTATTTATCTTTTGTGCTATAACAATGTAAGGAAGATGAAAAGTATTACATTCTTCATCATGTATGTGTTATCAGTTGTGATACTCAACTAAGAATGTGATGGTTGTGTTTTTGAAAATATTTAGGAAGATTTTTGTGTTTTATGATATTATGAAATATAATAAAAGTTGTTCAACTGAAAACAAGAGATGTTATGATACTTTTGTTAGACTTGTGGTGAATTTTTCTATTTAATGGATACATTGTGCATGTTTCGATAGGTTTTATAGCCGGATTTAAAAATATCTATGGTTGAATCAGCAAACTAAATAAGCTATAGTTGAAGATAACACACATCTTTATAAACAAATTGAGGAAGCTCTGGTACCAATTGTAGAAAACTAGAAGGGGGGGTTGAATAGTTTACCGATTAAAAACTTTGTTTTGAAACTTATTGAAAGATCAATTGATATTGATCTTAAGTATGTTAAGGAAATATGTAAGCAATATGTAATAAGTAAATAAGGAAAGAAATGATCAAACCACAACAAGATGTTTATAGTGGTTCGGCCTACAAGGACTCTTTTTCCTTGCCCTACTCCACTCCCTGAGTCTCACACTCGAGAGTTTAACTTCACTAGTCAACAAGATCCTTTCACCGGCGGAGAAAACCTTTACACTTCGCTTACACTATTTCCGACACTAAGCTAGATGTCGAGTTCTTTCCAAGGGTACAACTACTCCCACACACAATGTATTTTGGGGACTAAAATACTAACCACTCACACTCACAAGATTATGATGGTTTGATACAACAATGAAGTATGGATCAACACTAGATCATACAACACTAAACAAACAAGACTTCCAACTTCTCGTTGAAGCTTGAATATGACTTGATCTTCTTTGCTACAAAAGAGATCACTAATATGATATGAAACTGAGTTAGAAAGGTTAGAGAGAAGATATGTATGAGAGTATGTTAGAAAGGGGTGAGAAACTACTTGGCTTGGCATTGCTATTTATAGCCAAAATGGACAGGAGCGTCCACGGACGGCGGACCCCTTAAAAGGGTTCCGCCCGTGTACCATTTTGGTACCGCCGGTCTGACAGCCAAGATATCAAATCTTGCCTAAAGTCAACTCTATCTAAGTGAGATTGTGCAAGATATGAAGAGTACAAATCTTCACAAAATATCTAATGGAATCTTCTAATGATTTCCATGATGTAATACATGATGTCAAATGTTGTATTACTATTTATAGAAATATGCAAATGCTTAAGTAGTGTTTGGTTTTAAGAACCTAACACATTCTACAAACTACTATCATACATAATGATTAGAGTCATATCAAGATGTTACTAATCATAAATGTAAATGCTTGAATGATGAATATATTGTTTGAGAAAGCTTGTTTTAATATCTAATAAACTTGACAAGCTTTAAGCTTTTATAAATTAAATTTACTTTTGTCGTTAACAAAACTTAGGCAAAGATCAAAAATATAAATAACGTTTAATGACGATATTTGTATTAACAATCTCCCCCTTTTTGTTGAGGACAAAATATAAATTTTATTTTTATAAAAGAAACAAAGTTTGTACAAGAGTTATAAAAATATTAGTTTTAGAACTTGAAAAGGAAATGATAATGCAAGTGTATGAAATTTGACTTTTTATGAAAGTCAAAGAATTCACTAGTTGATGCATGATGTTGACTTTTTGAGAAAGTCAAAGTATGCAGTTTGACTTTTTTAAGAAAAGTCAAGTATTATCAATGAGGGTTCCTGTTTGACTTTTAGAAAGTCAAATGTATGCAGTTTGACTTTTTCAGAAAAGTCAAATATAAATAATTTCAAAGTTCTATATTTTCTCCCCCTTTTTGTCTCAACAAAAAGAAGAGGCTATGCGGAATGTAATGAGCCCGAGCTATTATCTCCCCCTTGTTCAAAGCTCCCCCTAAATTGGGTGCTTTAATGGGAAGATACATGGATTGTGAAAATAAAACTTCAAAAAAAATTGTTAGTAATAATGATCATTCACAAGCATTTCCAAGCACTATGTAATGACACCAACAATATGATAAACAACATTCATTAGTTAAAATTTTTCATGAATAAAGATCATGAAAAGAGAACACAATGATGTGTTTCTAGTACAAGAAAATAAAAATTATCCTAAGAAAGCAAATAAAAGAAAGACTATTCTAAAACCATCCTAAAGTGATGGTGGATGGGAAAGAGCGTTGAGACGCTCAAGAATGTGGTTGAGGATGAACCTCATTTCTTCGTGGAAGTCATGGACCATAACCCGGGTCCGTTCCACGGTTTGACCAGTTTGCTCACAAGTTGAGCAACCATGCCTTGGAGGGAAGAAAGTTTGGGGAGGTTGTGGTGGTGGAATGGTGGATGTGTTGGTGGTGTTGGGAATGTTTGGAGTGGTCATGATGGATGCAAGCAAAGCATTTTGCATTTGCATTGTCTCACTTAAGTGAGAATCCACCATGCCTTTGAATTGGTGGAGGTTGTGGAGTTCGGCTTGAATCTCCTCTCTAGTGGGATTGTCATCCCATATGCACTCCGGAATGTCCTCAATATGAGGGGACATTGATGATGGAAGTGGATGATCCCCATATAAAGGACCATGAATGTCCTTGTGAATGGGGTGAAAAAGGAGAGGTTTTGGCCCTAATGGGGCGTTTGGGTCAATGGACGACCGAGGTGACTCATGAGCGATTCGCTCAATTGTGCCAAAAGATGGCAATGGTGGTGGATGACTTGGCCTAGGAGGCAAGTCCTCCAAGTCCTCTAGGAAAGGATTTGGTGATGTTGGTGGAGTTGAAAATAACTCCATGGGAGTGAGAGTGGGAGACCTTGGTGAAGGTGGTGAGGGTGTTTTGGATGTTTGGATGGGTGCCGGTGGAGGTGAAGTAGGTGTTTTTATTGGTGGTGGAGTGGTGATCACAATGTGTGATGAAGTGGGTGTAGCTAAGGTAAGATTTGTATCATCTCTAATGGGAGATGAGATTGTGAGTGGTGAAGATTTGGATGATGAGCTAAGATGAACAAAACAACAAGGCCTTACGCTAATTCTAGCGGTTTTCTTGCAAGGTTTTGGTGATGATTTAGTCATTTTTAACTTGGGTTTTGATGTGCTAGATAGTAGTGAGAATGAAGAAGGTGTGAGGATGATCATGGTAAACCCTTTCAATTTATAGAGGTAAGAAATTGTTGAGAAATGGTTTGATTTGATGTTGAACCATTGAAGAGATGAGGTTCCTAATGATTTGGAAGTGGGTTGAATGCTAGTCATATCACCCAAGTCAATCCATACAAAGAAGATGGAGTGAAGAAGAAAAGATATGCGATAAATGTGTTCTAGTGAGTGGAATTTCCTAATATTCAGATTACCCACGGATTTGAAGGTACCAAAAATTTGGTTCCTTCCTTTATGCCAAAGGGCTCCTTGGGTGGATTTTTCAAATTTTTGAATTTTGGTGGGAAATGGATTTCTTATATACCTTAGTGAATAATACTAGTTCTAATAACAGTATAAACTAGTTAAGATTGATTTATAAGTGATGGAAGATAATTTGGAATCACGAAAGAGTCGAAATTCAGAAAATTACCTGGAAGATCCACGGCACCAAAATCATACACGTACGGTACCCTAAAAAGGGTGCCGTCTGGTCCGCCTGTACAGGTATGGCGGTACCAAACTACATAAAGGACGGTACCAAAATTATGGTGCCGTCTGATCCGTGGAGTGCTGAAATATGGACAGAGTACGTTTTTAGGTGTCGGGGAAATTTCCGAAACCTGAAATTTTTCTCAAAAGCTGTTATACTAAACATTTCTAGTTAGGAAAAGTAAATAACACATATCTAAACATAGTGGAGCATAGATTTTGAGCAAGGCTTATTGATTTTCACAATATAGTGAAAATGGGTAAAATTTGATAGCATACTTGTGCTATCCCCCTGCATGAGATTGTTAGCATACACCATTGTTTCAAGTTATATTATCATCCTACATAATAAAAACAACTAAATAGTATCAAACATTAACGATAATGCATTGTTCCAAACACTCCTTAAAGTACCCTTATTTGTCCAATTTCTTGTAAATCTTGTTCATCATCCTACCAAGGCACTTGAACATTCCCTTAGTTTGCTTGAATTCTGCTGATTCATTCTCAACCTCGGGAAGAGATGCGTAATACTCCTGTGGTGGAAGATGAGAGCTTGGAAGACTATCCTCGGAGCTATTTGATGATGATGATGAAGGAGTTGGTGGTTTAGCTCTCTTACCTTTAGTCTTAGCAACTCGAGCATCACTCAAAGGTACAAAGATGTGAGGGATGAGTTCATAGTGAAGGTGCATCCCTTTTGGGGTTGGTGGAATTGGAGCGAAGTTTCTATAGAGACGGGTGAGAAGCATCCCGTATGGAAGAGCAACCGATCCTTGAGTTGGAATATCAATCATTCTCCTAGCTATGTAGTAGGCTAAGTTGAATGGTTGTCGGGTGGACAAGTTGTAGAGCATGTGGCAAAGACAAGCGTTTAAGTGATCCCTATTCCCTATGGTGCTAATGACGTTTGCTCTAAGTAACTCCTCCCATTTCTTAAATCGTGCTTAAGTTCATTTAGCTCCATTCCATATGGATCTCGGTCTACCTCTTTTCCCTTTCGGGTTACTCGGGTTGTATCAGTTTTTGGGTTAAAAAGGTGTTCACGGATGACATCCTTATCGGCCAAACGGGTTAGATAGGGAGAGGTGCGGTCGTTGATTGCATCAAGGGCGGTGAGTGACCACTTATCCGTGTAGACACAAGTTCCTCGGTTGGGAATTCCTAGTACTCTAGCAAATTCGCTTAAGGTGATGGTGTAGTCATTTTGGTTGATTCTAAAGCTAAGACAAAATTCATCATCATCTTCATCACTAAAACCGGTCACACTAGCATAGAATTCTAACACAAACCTAGGACAAATTGGTTCATCAATGTCAAGAAGACAATCGAATTGAATGGCGGCTAGTTCTTCACGAAGATTAGTATGCTCAAGGAAGGATGGGTGAATGGTTCTACCCTCATGGAAATACCTTGATTCTAGACCCCTAAATATTTCTACTTGTTCCTTGGTGAGTCCTTTGGTTTTGTGGTGTTTGGGAATGTAGTTAAGGGTGTCTTTGTGATCATAGAATCTTGCGGCTACCATGGTTATTCCTAAGGATAAGAATTAATATGTTAAAAAAAATGAAAATAAATTTTAGCGTTTTTGATTCTAGTGTGTGCCTATATGAAAACAATTTGGAGTTGCGGTTATCTCGACTCATTTTATGCACAAAATGGTTTTAGTGGAGTGTTTGGCAAATACCATGAGATAACCCAAATGCTCCTAATTCAATGTGGCTACATTTGAATATACCCGGGAGTGCATATTAGTTATGCAATACCTTTAGTATTCAAGAGCATGCAAGTGATGAAAATTTTAACGTTTCTATTTGTATTAGCAATGAAAAAAATGTTTTCCTACAAGTGAGAAGCTTTTCAAAACTTTTGACATGGGGTGTTTGGTTGTTTGAATAAGGCCTTATATTTATTATCTATCAATTAGTGGGAAACATGATTTGTTTATGCAATATGATAATGTAGTACCTAATTTGAATGACTAGTTATGCAATTTGCCAATTGAATTCATATTTGGTATAAAAGCATACATAAAACCCCATGTAATGATTTGTGATAGTTTTGTGCATAAATAAGAATCCTAGACTCAGAATTAAGAGATGAAATGTAGTTAGGATACTTACAATGATGTTATCTTCAGTGATTAGTGAGTGGGAAGATGACAATAATGAGCTTGGTTTAAGTTTTACACGTTTTGGTAAAGTGGGTTGTGAGGAAGAGGATGTTATGTATATAGCAGTTTTGCTTCTGTAGACACCACGGACCAGACGGCACCAAATATTTGGTTCCGTCCGTGTTGTCGTTTGGTGCCGTGACTACAGTAGCAGATACAAGGCAAAATTGTTTTAGTTTGACTATTCTAATGTCTTAGGCTATGTTTATCCTACATGTTTGGTTCCATTAACCCTAAACCAAGTCTAAGAAGATTAAAAGGTTCTCGTTTAAGAGGTTTAGTTAAGATGTCGGCAATGTTGTCTTCGGAGGATACTTTCTCGATTGAAATGTTACCTTTTTGAACATTGTCGCGAAGAAAGTGATGACGAATTTCAATGTGTTTTGTACGAGCATGTTGAACGGGATTCTTGCTGAGATCGATGGCTCCTTTGTTGTCGCAAAGTATCACAATGTCGTTGAGATGAATTCCGTAGTCTACGAGAGCTTGCTTCATCCAAAGAGCTTGTTGACATGCTTTTCCGGCTGAGACGTATTCGGCTTCAGTAGTAGAGATGGCTAAAGCCGTTTGCTTCTTTGCAAACCATGAGGTGAGACAATGTCCAACAAAAGTGCAAATACCACTTGTACTTTTTCTATCGACATAATCACCGGCATGATCCGAGTCGGCATACACTATGGTTTCTATACCCGTTCCTTTGGGATACCATAATCCTAAACACGTTGTTCCCTTAATGTATCTAAAAATCCTTTTTAATGCTTCTAAGTGTGATGCCTTTGGGTTTTCTTGAAAGCGAGCACATAGACAAACACTAAACATAATGTCGGGTCTACTAGCCGTAAGGTAGAGTAGGCTACCAATCATTCCTCTATATTTAGTGTTATCTACAGATTCACCTTCTTCGTCCTTGGTGAGTTTAGTGTCCGAGGACATGGGTGTTTTAGTTGGTTTGGAATCTTCAAGACCAAATTTCTTAAGCATGTCTTTTATATATTTAGATTGGTTAAAGAAAATACCATCTTCTAGTTGTTTAATTTGAAGTCCTAGAAAGAAGTTTAACTCACCCATCATACTCATTTCAAACTCGTCATGCATGATTTTAGAGAAATCATTACATAGTTCTTGACAAGTTGATCCGAATATAATGTCATCAACATATATTTGAACAATAATAATTTGCGATTCCTTTTTCTTAGTAAAAAGAGTATTGTCTACTAATCCCATAGTATATTTGTTATCAATAAGAAAAGTCTTAAGACGGTCGTACCAAGCTTTAGGTGCTTGTTTAAGGCCGTATAATGCTTTCTTGAGTTTGAAGACATGATGTGGTTTCTCAAAGTCGGTAAAACCGGGAGGTTGAGCAACATACACTTCTTCGTTAATAAACCCATTAAGGAAAGCACTTTTAACATCCATTTGAAATAATTTGAAGTCATAAGCACATGCATAAGTAAGTAATATTCTAATAGATTCAAGTCTAGCTACCGGTGCATAAGTTTCATCATAGTCAATTCCTTCTTGTTGATTATAACCTTGTGCAACAAGCCTAGCTTTGTTTCTAGATACTACACCATTTTCGTCCATTTTGTTTCGAAAGACCCATTTTGTTCCAATTATAGTTTGATCTTTGGGTTTTGGAACTAGTT
This sequence comes from Chrysanthemum seticuspe, assembly GCA_019973895.1. Taxonomy (NCBI): domain Eukaryota; kingdom Viridiplantae; phylum Streptophyta; class Magnoliopsida; order Asterales; family Asteraceae; genus Chrysanthemum; species Chrysanthemum seticuspe. Next base: position 137,474,987 of record BPTQ01000008.1, read on the forward strand.
TCCAAACATCATTTCTAACGAATTGTTTAATTCTTCTTGCATGGCAATTACCCATGATTCATCTTTTATTGCTTCATTTATGGTTTTTGGTTCAATGGTGGATACAAAACAAAAATGATTACTTTGATTTTGAGCTTGTGACCTTAAGGTTCTTTGATTAAGTTGTCCTATGACCTTTTCTAATGGATGACTTTTAGATTCTTTGATGTTGACAATTTCCTTATTTGATGGTTCATCTTCCTTGTTATTATTAATTTGACTTTCTATTATTTGACTTTCAACTAAGTCATCATCTACCAAAGGTGATGTCTTAGAGGGAGGTGGACTTTCGTCGAATGTTATGTTCAACGATTCCTCGACTATCATTGTTTCTTTATTTAGGACAATGTAAGCTTTACTAGTTTGAGAGTAACCAAGAAATACACCTTCATAAGACTTTGGGTCAAACTTGGTGAGATAATCCTTAGTATTAAGAATAAAGCATTTACAACCAAAGACTCTAAAATATCCTAATGTTGGCTTTTTACCTTTATAAAGCTCATATGGTGTTTTGTTTAGGAAAGGACGTATTAAGACTCTATTTAAAATATATGTAGAAGTGTCAACGGCGTTACACCAAAACTTTTGAGGAATGTTTTGTTCATTAAGCATTGTTCTACTCATTTCTTGAATTGTTCTATTTTTATGTTCTACTTCTCCATTTGATTGAGGTGTTCGAGGAGCGGAAAAGTTATGTGTTATACCATTTGTATCACAAAAGTTTCCAAATTGAGTTTCGTTGTCAAATTCACGACCATGATCCGTTCGGATCGACACAATTTTGACACCTAGAAGATTTTGAATTTTCTTGCTAAGTATTTCAAATTTATCAAAAGCTTCATTTTTGGTTTTCAAAAATAACGTCCAAGTAAACCTTGAGTAATCATCTACTATGACCAAAGTGTATAAGTTGCCTCCATAGCTTCTTATAGCGGATGGTCCAAACAAGTCCATATGTAATAATTCTAGACACTTAGATGTGGACACCATATTTTTAGATTTGTGACTACTATGTGTTTGTTTACCAATTTTGCAAGCGTCGCAAAAGTGTTGGTCATATTTCAGTTTTGGTAAATTCCTAACCAACTCTTTTGAAGATAGGTTTTGTATAAGTCTCATATTAGCGTGACCTAAGCGTCTATGCCAAAGAGATGAGCTATCGTCTAATGTTGTTAAGCACAGTTTGTCATTATATGTTTTATCTATTTTCATGACATATATGTTATTTTTCCTAACTCCTTTAGCTATGGTGATACCATCTTTTAGTATTTTACTACCATTTTCATCAAATAGTACTTTATACTTTTTATCACATAGTTGGCTAATACTAAGTAGATTAAATCCTAACCTATCCACATGAGCAACATTTTCAATAGTTAGAGAGTTATGAGCAATCGTACCTTTGCCAATGATTTTGCTTTTGAGATTGCTACCGAAAGTGACATTACCTCCATCATACTCTTGGTATGATGAGAAGAGACTTTTGTTGCCCGTCATGTGTCGTGAGCATCCACTATCTTTTATCCATTCATCAGGTTCCAATCCAACTTTCAAACATACCTAAGAAGCAAATAACTCAAACATTTGGTCCCCAATATCTCATGGGTCCGTTTGGGTTAAACATACCATTTATTTGATTCATGTATGGAAATGATGGGTAAGGGTTCCATGGCATGTAATCTGGAGTTTGATATGGTCTAGGAAAGTTTTGATTCCAACCATTGTGTTGGTAGTTAGGTTGAACGTTGTGGTTGCTCTTAGGAAAGGGGCGTTTGGCAAAAGAAGTTTTATATCGTTGTTGAGTAGTTTTTGATCTAAATTCATTTTTAACAAGTCCTACTCCTGATATAATGGCTGGTTTTAGTTTAACATTATCATTGGTTTTCTTTGTTACTTTAACAAATTCAGTACGGTCCGTATTGCGAACATTCTGTTCTGCTGAAGTACCCGCGGTACCATTTTGCACAACGGACGGAACCCTTATTTTGGTTCCGTCTGGTCCGTGCTGTACTGCAGCGATTTTGACAGAATGTTCGTCCTTTTCGGCCGTTTTGTTTTGACTCTTTGGAATTAATACTTCATTAAAACCTAGCCCATTCATGTCTCCTGGTGTTTTATGGATTTTAACTATTTCATCGGCAAGAGCGATGTTTTTGTTAAACCTTTTAAACTTAGAATTATTTTCTATTAGAACTTCTTGTGTGAGCTTTAGTTTTTCTATTTCAAGATTAAGCTCTTGACATGATTTACAATCATCGTCATTTGCTTTTCCTTTTTCAAGTCGTTTTGCTTTTTCTTTTAACTCATATACCTCATTTTCCAAAAACTCCTTTTTGGTTTTTAGAAATTTATTTTTAGTTATGATTTTTAGACTTAGCTCACACAATTGATTATATTGTTTTTGCAAGGTGTCATCATCTATAGAAGAGTAAGAAGAGTCGGAAAGTACCTCATTTGACTCATGTGCCATTAGAGCGATCTCTTCCTTGCTTGATTCTTCATCGTCTTCACTATCACTCCAAGCACCACTTACAAAAGCTCTTTGAGTTTTGCTTTTAGGTGGCTTGGGACATTCTCCTATGAGATGACTTGCATCACCACATCTAAAACACTTTCTTTCACCTTTATTCTTCTTATCATCCCGATCTTTTCGGAATGGCTTCTTTTCTTCTCGAGGTTGTCTTACAAACTTTCCTCTTCTTCTAAAGAACTTCTTGAAATCTCTAACGGCCATGGCATATTCCTCATCTTCACTATCGGAACAAGATTCACCATCATCGCTTGATTCCGCCTTTGCTTTAAGAGCAACGGATTTGATCTTCTCCTTTCTTCCTTTGATGATCTCCGAATCTTTCTCCATTACCATTTCGTGAACTTTGAGGTTGCCAATTAGCTCGTCTAGTGACATTATTGAGAGATCTTTTGATTCTTCAATAGCGGTCACTTTAGCTCTCCATTTGGGATGGAGTGCTCTAAGAAATTTCCTGACAAAGTTCTTACTACGAAAAGATTCATCAAGTGCTTTAAGTGATGTAATGATAGTGTTAAAACGAGCAAAGCCACAATCAATGGTTTCATCTTCAGGGATAACAAATTGTTCATATTGTTGAATAAGAAGATCAATTTTGTTATCCTTGACTTGTGAATTACCTTGATGTGTAACAATTAAAGATTCCCAAATATCTTTGGCGGTTTCACACATAAAAATTCTTTCATATTCTTTTCTAGGTAAAGCATTATAAAGCATCATTTTAGCTTCATTATTTTTAGCAACTAATTTCTTTTGTTCATCAACGGAAATATCCTTTGTTGTAGAACTAAAATCTCCTTTAACAATAATAAACCAAAGATCTATATCTTTTGATTTTACATGTGTTTCAAAACGGTTTTTCCAATAGATAAATCCATTTGTTTCAAAGAGTGGTGGTCTTTGCATAGATTGCCCTTCTTTAAAGTTTTCAGAATCCATGGATCGTTTCAAGTTTATAAAATACAAGTTATTTTAGAAATTCTTGAGCAACGAGGCTCTGGTACCAATTGTAGAAAACTAGAAGGGGGGGTTGAATAGTTTATCGATTAAAAACTTTGTTTTGAAACTTATTGAAAGATCAATTGATATTGATCTTAAGTATGTTAATGAAATATGTAAGCAATATGTAATAAGTAAATAAGGAAAGAAATGATCAAACCACAACAAGATGTTTATAGTGGTTCGGCCTACAAGGACTCTTTTTCCTTGCCCTACTCCACTCCCCGAGTCTCACACTCGAGAGTTTAACTTCACTAGTCAACAAGCTCCTTTCACCGGCGGAGAAAACCTTTACACTTCGCTTACACTATTTCCGACACTAAGCTAGATGTCGAGTTCTTTCCAAGGGTACAACTACTCCCACACACAATGTATTTTGAGGACTAAAATACTAACCACTCACACTCACAAGATTATGATGGTTTGATACAACAATGAAGTATGGATCAACACTAGATCATACAACACTAAACAAACAAGACTTCCAACTTCTCGTTGAAGCTTGAATATGACTTGATCTTCTTTGCTACAAAAGAGATCACTAATATGATATGAAACTGAGTTAGAAAGGTTAGAGAGAAGATATGTATGAGAGTATGTTAGAAAGGGGTGAGAAACTACTTGGCTTGGCATTGCTATTTATAGCCAAAATGGACAGGAGCGTCCACGGACGGCGGACCCCTTAAAAGGGTTCCGCCCGTGTACCATTTTGGTACCGCTGGTCTGACAGCCAAGATATCAAATCTTGCCTAAAGTCAACTCTATCTAAGTGAGATTGTGCAAGATATGAAGAGTACAAATCTTCACAAAATATCTAATGGAATCTTCTAATGATTTCCATAATGTAATACATGATGTCAAATGTTGTATTACTATTTATAGAAATATGCAAATGCTTAAGTAGTGTTTGGTTTTAAGAACCTAACACATTCTACAAACTACTATCATACATAATGATTAGAGTCATATCAAGATGTTACTAATCATAAATGTAAATGCTTGAATGATGAATATATTGTTTGAGAAAGTTTGTTTTAATATCTAATAAACTTGACAAGCTTTAAGCTTTTATAAATTAAATTTACTTTTGTCGTTAACAAAACTTAGGCAAAGATCAAAAATATAAATAACGTTTAATGACGATATTTGTATTAACACTTATGATATCACAGGTGATATCACCTCACTTGTGATATCACACGTGATATCATGTGTGATAACACCGTTGATATCACCTGTGATATCACGTGTGATATCATAGTTTATATCACTTGTGATATCACCAATGATATCACCTGTGATATCATGTGATATCACATGTGATATTACAGGTGTTTGAGCTTACTCAATTTGTTTATAAAGATGTGTGTTTTCTTCAACCATAACTTCTTTAGTTTGCTGATTCAACCATAGATATTTTTAAATTCCGCTATAAAACCTATCGAAACATGCACAATGTATCCATTAGATAGAAAAATCCACCACAAGTCTAATAAAAGTTTCATAACATCTTTTGTTTTCAGTTAAACACATTTTTTAATATTTCATATTATCATAAAACACAAAAATCTTCCTAAATATTTTCAAAAACACAAATAAAAAAATGAACAAAATCATCACAGTAATATAATAAGTGATGTTTATTATCATTTCTTTCATATATATTTGGTAAAATACTAAATTCTTATCACATTAGGTATGAATTTAATATTTCACATTATTAGTTGAGTATCACAACTGATAACACATATATGATGAATAGTGTAATACTCTTCATCTTTCTTACAGTGTTTTATCACAAGAGATAAATAAGTGTCACTTAAAAATATCAAAATGAATAAAAAGGAAGCAAACTATGAAAATAGAGACTTGACATATTCTCAAAATCAAACAAGTGTTGCATTAAATTAGCATTTTTTGAACAAAATAAGAATTCACCTAAAGAGACTTTAACCATTTTATTTCTACTAAGAGTATAATACATTGATTGCATTAACAAAATATGCGCTTGCCAATTGCGATGAAAGGCACAAAAACTATCTTGTAACTGAAAATTATAAAAAATATTAGAAAACACATAGGTGATAATATATAAAAATGTACAGAGCAATGAAATATCTTAGTTGATATTAAAGGTTAAAAAACATACTTGTTTGTTTATGAAATATCACAAGTGATATTAGACATTAACTTTTTATAATAAAATATCACAATTGATATTAGACATGTAATATAATAAAGTTTAATAATAAGCTTGAAAACATATGAAAATAGACGAAAACGTATAAAAACTGCAAAAAACGAACGAAAACGTATGAAAACGAACAAAAACGTATAAAAACGAATGAAAAGCATATAAAAACGTATGAAAACGGAAAAAAAACATCTGACAACGGACGAAAACTTATAAAAACGGATGAAAATGGACGAAAACGGACGAAAATGTCTAAAAACAGACGAAAGCGTCTAAAAATGGACGAAAACGTAAAAAAACAGACGAAAGCGTATATAAACCTATGAAAAACGATGAAAATGTAAGAAAACGAACAAAAACGTAAGAAAACAGACGAATACGTATTTAAACGGACGAAAACGTAAGAAAACAGACGAAAAGGTATGAAAACGGACGAAAACGTAAGAAAACGGACGGAAATGTAAGAAAACCAACGAAAACATAGGAAAACGGACAAAAATGTAAGAAAACAGGCGAAACCTAAGGAAACGGACGAAAACGTAAGAAAACGGACGAAAACATAAGAAAACGGACGAAAACATAAGAAAACGGACAAAAACGTAAGAAAACAGAAGAAAAGGTAAGAAAACATAAGAAAACGAACGAAAACGTAAGAAAACAGACAAAAACGTATGAAAATGGACGGAAATGTAAGAAAACAGACGAAAACGTAAGAAAAATGATGAAAACGAACTAAAACGTATGAAAACGGACAAAAATGTAAGAAAACGGAGGAAAACGTATGAAAACGGACGAAAACGGACGAAAACGTAAGTAAACAGACGAAAACATAACAAGACTGACGAAAACGTAACAAAACGGACGAAAACGAATGAAAATGGACGAAAACGTAAGAAAACAGACGAAAACGGACGAAAACGTGAGAAAACAGACGAAAACGTAAGAAAACGGACGAAAACGTATGAAAACAGACAAAAACGTATGAAAACAGACGAAAACGTATAAAAAGCGGAAAAACCGGACAAAAACGTATGAAAACTGACGAAAACGAAAACGAAAAAAAAAAAAAACGTGAAATTAAAAAAAGTGATAAAAAAATTACAAATAATGAGAAAATAAATAAGAAAGATAAAAAGACAAGAAAAAAACATGGACTTAGGTTTAGATATATTAAATCTTAGGTTAATCATCACCATTAGATCAAACTAGATGAAAGGTGGGGATTTATCCCTTGGTATGCAAGGATTTTTGAGTATGCAAAATAAAGTGCCTCTAGTTTCATCTTTTAAGTTGTAACACCGCAACAAACTTTTTCTTGTTACGTTGTAGAAGCTACAAATGCGGTTTTTACTTTTATTATTTAGGATTTTTTTTTAATTTAATTAGAAGCCTTATGAAGAAAGATAATCTTTTCTCAAATTTATCTTTTTTCTATAATATAGGGATTTCTTTCATTGTAACTTTATTTTTTATTTATTTGATTATTAAATAAAGTGCGTTTTTATTAAGATTTTTATACTCTTTTGAGGTTTTATCCTGTTTTGTGATTAGGGTCTCACGTCATTTTTGTTGTTCATATAACAATCAATACAAAATTACACTTGCTACTATAACAAAAGATTCCTAAGATCATACTCCTATAGTCCTATTATATATTTAAATAAAGTATCATCCAAAACCAAGGACATATTGAGATCCAAACCAAAGACTAAAAGCGAGAGCACTTGTGGAGACAACAATAAAGGGGTAACACTTTTTTTTGGTAAGAGCAACTACAATCGTAAAAAATTGAAGAATTTTTTATTGTTGTCACATACCCTTTTTCATCAAAAACTAACAACTCTAATGCACAAACTTTTGTAAAAGCTTTTCATGAAAAACATTGATATCAAAAGTAGAAGTAAAAGTAAAGTTTTAATTTCGAATAAAATACAAGTATCTAAGCTAAAAAGCTTTTGCTTCAACAACCTGCGATTTGACAAGCTATTGTTTCAAGTGGTTTGAAAAGTTATCATGTGTAATGCTAAAAAGCTTTCCAAAGACTTGTAAAAATAGTAAAAAGATCTTGTTCAAGGGATGCATGGCAGATGCTCTAATACTTTATAACAATATAAAAGTTACTACTAATATGCAACATTAGAGCATCCGCATTGCACCAAGTCTTTCAATGACTTATTCTTTTATCACATACACTTTTCAATAAATTTTGTTATGAAAAACTCATGTTTGTAAACTTGCTCTCCATTGCAAAAAGTTATTTCAAAAGTATTAAGTCATTGCAAGATGAGATTTGGCGGTGAGTGTTTGAGTATAAAATTAATAAACAATAGTTTCAAGTCTTTGCTTCAAACAATAGATATATACCAGGTCTTTGGTCTTTCAAGTCATTCTCTTCAATGCAAAAAAAGTCATGTTATGACTTGATGAAATAGTGCCAAGCCTTTTGCAATTGTATTTGTTAACTTCGCTATTTTGAGATGCCATTGTACATTTTGAATACAATTTCCCTGGTAGTAATAAAGGTTAGTAGTAATAAAGGTAGACGTGTCAAGTCACATTCTTGTTGGAAAAAAAAAGGTAGGAAAATTGACACAAGATTATACCTGATTTTACAAAAAGATCGAAACTTTTTATTTATGAAGCAAACACAAGATGCCATGATCATTGAATGACAAACAGAGAACAGAGAGTAAGAAAAACAAATCACCAATCTAAAACAAACAAACAAATATTCAAACTGCTAGCAAAAAATCTATGAAACAACAACAGCAAATTAAACTGGACTAGTAACTTGAACTTGATGCTTCAGACAGCTGTGTCTTCACTCTTTTTGCCATATCATTTGTTAAAGCAAAGTAGTCTCATCTTTCACGACTCACCATCCTACATCAAATGATATGCCAACTCAATTCAACCAATGAGCTGCCAATTAAAACACCATGAGCATATAATGACCTCTTTCGACTATATGAAATACTGGCAGGACACTACATCATGAAATACAATTGTGTCTCTTTTGGAGTATGCTTTGTTAGACATCTATGATCATACTTGTGTTATTGCGTTTTGAAAGGATGATATCAAAGACATTCCGTGAGCTTAACTTTTTGATCTTGGATTCCCGGTTAATTAAGCACTATCAAGTAATTTGAACACTTATCAACACTCCATTTTACATGTCCTGACATGCAAACTACAAAGACGATCCAGTAGAATCTTTTGTTCCATGTACGTATTCACGTGCTCCAAGCTTGTTTGCCCTGAAATCATGATCAAACAAATACAAAGATATAAGCTCCTATAACTCTCAAACAGTCCAGTTACCACATGAGACTGCATCCAAGTACTAGTGGTGTTGATTAATACCAGAAATGGACTCACTTAGAAGTATAGGTTGCATTTGCCCATTTAGTTTCCCTGGTACATCGCGGATGAAAGATTGTAGAGAAGCTTAGTTGAGCCTTCAACTACATACTTGTAAAGGTAGCTTCAAAAGTTCCCCATAAATCAGGCATCTCTATCACTAATAAAACAAAACTGAACATTAGTAACCATATCAAGGTCAATTCAAACAATTTCATTACTTAGCAAGAAACTAATGATATGGTGTACATGGAAGTGAAGAGAATAGTTAGATACGTACCAGCTGAAACTCAAGAAACACATGTGGCTGCTTGCCAAATTGGACTCTTTACTTTATAAACGCTGACCATATTTTTACTTCATTGACTATGTATGCTGCGTCAGCACTGCCTCATCAAAATAGCGCAAACTCTCTTTCTCTTTGACTTTAGTCAGTTCTAGAAATAGAAAACATGTTAGTATATTGAATCATTCATATATAATTTAACTTTAGGAAGTGTTAATTTGAGTTCAGTCAAGTCTAGAAAAATCTGTAAAAGCACCATAGAGCAACCAATGTCTCTCCTTTGATCTTAAAAAAGGATGAATATATGGATTATGTTCTTTGGAATGGATTTGTTGTACTAATTTCAAGTTGATGATGCAATAATCTAGTTAATGTTTATGGCCGATATCAATAAGTAAGGTGAACTGGTAATTTATTAATGTAATAGTCAACAAGCAAGCTCAAAACTACGCACCATGCATATACAGCGGTGTTAACATTTGATGAAAAAACCACATCCACTTCATTTAATGAACTAAACAAATAATTATCATTTATTTTGGAAATTAGAAAATAAACTGTTGTAATTAACTGAAAAAAAAAGTTAATTAGTTACTCAAAAAATATACTGTAATAAATACGGAGTAAAAGAATTCAAAGGGTATAAAGAGACGACATACCTTCATTTAGTAAAAGTTAATTAGTCTATTTCGATGTTGGGGATATGGGAGATTTGGGGCCTGTAGGAGCCTCCTCTACTGCATCTTTCTTTCAGCTCTGGACATCCATATATTTTCAATCTCAAAAGTGAGTGCAACAACTTTACTGGAAGTTCTTTCAAATTTGGGCAGCCAGCAATTTCCAAACTTAAAAGTGAAGGCAACAATGTTTCTGGTAGATCTTTTATCTTTGGGCACCAAAAAATGGAGAGATGTTGGAGGGAGGTGAGGTGCTGGAGTCCCCGGGAAACTGTTTCCAAATTGTCAAAACCAAGTATCCAAAGTCGAGTAAGAGATGAAGGAAGATGAAGATGAGACATTTGACTCCAATTAGTCGCTGCTTCTGCTTCACCGTGTAAGGTTAGGTCAACTAGTGTGGATGGAAACTTCTGTGGGCCCCATTCTGTGATGGGATTCTTCAACGGCCCAATTGAAAGGAAACGCAAGTTGGGAGGCCAAAGCCTAGTTGGATCATCCATAATTGGACAATCCGTTATTACCAGATGAGTGAGATGACCCTGCAATTGGAAGTCTGGAAATGATGACTCTTCCGTACTTCCACAATTCCTTATTTTCAATGTGGTGAGGTGAATGAAGTTACGCCCAAATTCAATGATCGATGCCACATTTGGATGATGTAATATATCTACATCTTCAAGCATTGGCATGCTTTTGCTGTTGATAAGTAACCTATTCTCCTCTCCTCCTTCTCCCAACTCCTTTAACATTAATAGTTTATTACAGCCTCCAATGGTAACTAACTTGAGCTTCTGCCCTCCTCCTGTTGAAAAGGAGACACATGTAATTGAATTACAATTGACGATTGTCAACGTCTCAATGTTGTTTGGACAACTCAAATGCTTGAAATTCTCGCAACCCCATACCTTTAACGAGCTAAGAGATGATAGTAAGTTGCTCCCATAATTGTACTCCTCATCTTTCTCCCCTAAACTCACCAACTTTTTACATTCCCGTACTTCCAACTTCTTCAAATTCACAAGAACCTTACTACTTGCCTCTGCTTCTTTTGATTCCCAAAAATATCTTATTTCATCACACCTTCTGACTTCCAATTCTTCAATTGCCTTAAGTTCCAATATAACACCTCTCCACACCTCATTAGTAAGCCCTGAAATAGATTCTATTTTCAACTGGGTGACTAATGGAGCTGCATGAACAAGACTTCTCATCAAACCATCGCCAAAATTATTTATTCTCAGAACCCTTAATGAAAGTAGTGGTGCTTTAAGTGAGACTTCAACCAACTTAGGACAACCTTCTATATTCAGCTCTTTCAGGCATGGAAACACAGAATCTCCAACCCCACTTCTACTATTGGTTGACCATACCTTCCAGCTCGACATACCTTCAAAACTTAGAGTTTCAAGTGAAGGAAATGCAAGGCCAGTACCGAAAAACTCTGAACCAACAACTTTTACATCACCCATGTCTTGAATAGATAACCCCTTAAGTGATTGTAGTTGCCCGAGTGGTGGTAGAGATGTACAATATTTACAGCCACGTATAGACACATGAACCAACTGACGAAAAGAGGGATCCCCAACCCATCTTGGAAACTCTAAACCCATATAGTTCACAATGCCTAGCTTCTCCAAACAATCATTATATGGTTTCAATGCATCAAGGATAGCGTTTTCACTTGTTTCCACTGGGGTAATACGTGATGCATCACTCCATTTCACCTCAAACTCAGTGAGCCTCTTTTGTGATAAGTTTGCTTCTCGTGCTTCCGTTGCGTTTTTTACTTTTTCCAGGCCCTCAATGGAAACTTTCCCATGAAGATTCTCAAAATCTTTAAGTTGGGTTATCGAAAAGTCATTTTCTCCTCCAATAATGATTTTTGAAAGAGTTTGTAGGCTTTTCAACATACCAACCCCTAATGGCATGTCTTTTAAAAGTGGAGTATCTCTAATGTCTAGATGCCGCAAGCTTTTAAGCTTTATGAAGTTGCTGGGAAACTTAGTTAAACGAGAACAGCCAAAAAGGATCAACGTCTCTAAGTTATAGAGATCACAAACATTTTCTGGAAAATGTGTGATTTTAGTTTGAGATAAATTTAGATAGCGCAAATGCTTTAATTTACCAATGGAATCCGGAACCTCGCTCATCTCATAACCACTTAAACTTAAAACCCTTAAGAATTGTAACTTGGGGAGTAAGTCAACCAAAACCTTATTCGACAAGTAGTTACTTTGCCACCATTCTTTCACCCCTACGGACAAGAATGTTCTCAAACCTTTAGCTCCTTCGATTCCCTCAAACTTCTTGTAAGCTCCATATTCCTCACAAACAAAAGACATATGACGACACTTATCCAAAGCTCGTTTCCTAACATTCTTTCCCATTTCCTTCTCTAACCTGAAAAAGAAATCTTCGGCAATAGATGTGGCCAAATCATTCATAAGATCATGCATAACAAATAAAGACTCGTCATTAGGTGAGTGTTGAAAAAATGACCGTGATAACAACTCATCAAAGCATTCGTGACCCAAACGTTCTACAGTTGACTTGCTTAGACGTACTTGGTGCAAAAATCCTTCTGCCATCCAGAGCAGAACCAAATCCTCCTTGTCAAATGCATAGTCCTTTGCGAACAAGGAGCAATACGCAAAGAGCTGCTTCAAATAGGCAGGAAGTTCATGGTAGCTTAATCTAAGAGCCGGAAGTATTTTACCTCCATCTTTTAAGCGCCATATCTCACTTTCCTCTATTTCCTTCCATTTTACTTCATCTTCATTTGTCCTCAATAACCTTCCAAGTGCAATTAAAGCCAAAGGCAAACCATCACACTTTCTAACAATGCCTTCACCAGGTGCTTTAAATGTTGGATGTGAATCAAAGTTATTTGCACCCAACGCATGATGAGCAAATAAACACATAGCATCATCATGTGAGAGACATTGCAAATAGTTTAATTTACCACAACCCAACTCTCTGAGCAACTTATCCTTCCTAGTTGTCATGATTATTTTACTTCCAGGAGCACATGCTTTTAAAGGGGCCACTAGTGATTCCCAATCGTCACTACTTTCACTCCACACATCGTCCAGTACTAATAGAAACAATTTCCCTCTAATTTGATCTCTTAGAGCTACTTGAAGGAGATTTAAATCTTTAAATTCCTTTGTTTCCCCGGTCACAGATTGAAATATAATATTGCTCATACTCAAGGTGTCCCACTCATCTGAGACACAAACCCACGCCTTGAGTTTAAAGTGTTTCTTTACTTTTTCATCGTTAAACAAAATTTTAGCTAGAGTGGTTTTACCTACACCACCCATACCAACTATGGGCACTATGCTAAAGTTTTCACTATTACGTGGTTCATCAACTAACAGCTTGAGAACCAATGCCTCCTTATCACCTTCTCGGCCAACAATCCTATATGGGTCTACCAAAGAGGTCTGGGATTGTCTATTTTTATCTTTTGACCTTCCATCCCTTACTTCTAATCTTCCACTCTTCATCGTCAAACCAAGAGTAACTTTTTCCTTCTCTAGATCTTGTAACTTATTGTTAATATCGTCTAACCTGTGACGCATCTTAGTACTTAATGAGAAGTTTGTGCAGCAAGATGGGATGAGCTTTCGTACCGTACTAGTGCTGCCTCCGGATTGGTCGTTCAACTCACGATGCATGGCCTCAATTGCCAAGTCATCAAGAATGTCATCTATGTCATAAGCCAAGTGTTGGAGACCATTGAGCCACTTTTGAACACGAACCTCTTTTACTTCCTTATCAGAAGCATCGATAAGGAGATCTTGGATATCGGACAAAGTCCTCCCTAGTTTCTTCAGCTCAGAATGAATTCCATTTGCTCGAACAACTTGCTTAACGGCTTCATTGGCTAGCTTCTTAAAAACAGCTTCAATAAGGGTAGAAGCAATGACTTCTGCCATTGTACGTTAATAGTAATTGGGTAAAGTGGGAGCTTTTTGTATCTGAGTAACTGAGAGGTATGTGATAATGTGAATGAAATTGGTGCAATTAAAAGAAGAAATTATTCAGCTACTTTTTATAACGATTTGATCCTCTGTCATGGTCACCTTTTTACCATAAACAATAGGGGTGCGTTTGGTAGAGAGAAATTCAGAGAAAAGAAATGAAGTAGAGAATAGAATCTCAAATAATAGAAATCAGTAGAGAATTTTGTTCAATTCTAATGTTTGGTAACAACAGAGACTTGACCCGATAAATGAAAATTTTTTTATTTAAATAATATTTTGTCTAAATAAAAATTCTTAAAAAATATTTAAAAAAAAATTATTTTAAAAAAAAATATATCTTTTTTTTTTTTAAATTTATTTTTTAAAAATTTATGTACTTTCTTTAAAAAAAATTATTAAAAAAAACTTATTTTTTTAAAATGTATTTACTTAAAAAAAAAAAAACTTGTTTTAAAAAAAATATATTTTTTTAAATGTATTTATTTAAAAAAAAAACTTATTTTTTAAAAAAAAATATTTTTTATTTTTTCTAAATAACAATTTTTAAAAAAATATTTAAAAAAAAATTATTTTAAAAAAATTATTTAAAAAAATATATCTTTTTTTAAAATTTATTTTTTAAAAATTTATGTACTTTCTTTAAAAAAATTATTTTAAAAAATATTTTTTTTAAATGTTTTTATTTAAAAAAAAAACTTGTTTTTTAAAAAAAATGTTTTTTAAAAATGTATTTATTTAAAAAAAATTATTTTTTTTAAAAAAATATTTTTAAAAAAAAATATTTTTAAAAAATAATTTGTTTACATATATATTTTTTTTTAAAACAAAATCCATTATTTAACAAAATTATAGTTGTAAAAAAAAAAAAAAAAAAAAAAAAAAAAAAAAAAAAATCAAAATAATAATAATTCATTTCTCCAATTTCTTCACTAAAATAAAGGAAATGGAGCTAGCCAAATTACACTACCCAAGTCTCTCCATTTCTCTCGATTTCTCTTCCAAATTCTCCGCTTTTTCAATTCTCTGTGTACCAAACAAGAGAAATAGAACCATTTCCAATTCTCTTGCCTCAATTCCCGCTACCAAACACACCCTAGACGTCTAGAAAATGCGTGGTGAGTGGGGTGTTCACTTTGTATTATTTTATCACACTAATTTTGTGGACTTGTGAGGTGGTGTACTCAAAATTAAAGGGACATAATGGTCCATTATTCGTTACCACTTTGCACAATATTTAACAAAAGTAGGAGGTGAAATTCCCCTTTTCTTTCTTATATTCTTTCACTTTATTTAAAATACATAAAGTAAAGATTATACAAATCATTATGTTTTTTACTCGATTTTATTTCGTTCACATACATTTTGTAACGAATTATCAAGGGTGTTTGTTTAAGTTTATTGATTATTATTTTTTTGACTTATATTTCACAAGCTCACTCGTTGTAATTTATTTTGAAACTTTTCTGCTTATATTAGTTTATCATGTCCTGTTATGATATACTGTACGTGCATAGCTTGTGATTACAAAATTTTGTTTTTTTTTAATTTAAAGTGTTCACGTATAAAAATCATATAGCAGTATATTTCACATTCTTTAATGAAATTTCCTTTCTCTATTATTCTCCGTAGTTTTTTCCTTCCAAACAATTCAATGAGGGTCAACTAAACTAGCTGACAGTTTTAGTAGTTACTTATCTTTCTTTTTGAAATTGAAGGCTTGTGTTAATATATGTGAGAGCTCACGATATCAGGCGTTATTCTTCGCGTTTTGACTATGATGCGAGTGAACCACACCGATCCTCGTGTTACAGGGGTTCGTCCCGTCACCACTAGCCACATTGTTCGTATTATCATTTTTTTTTTCTTTTTTTTTTCCAACAGTTGGATTATGGAACAAACAAAGAAAAGAGACGTTGCATTCTTTAAAAAAATAAAAAAATAAAAGCACTTTGCATTTTAAAATGTAGTCGCTTTTACTTTAAAAAATAAATAAATAAAATAAATAAATAAAACAAAAACCAATTTTATATACTTTTTTACTCTTTAAAAATCAATTAAATTCCCTTTAATCAATAATTTTTAACACAAATTTCGACCTACAAATCTCAACAATACTTTTTATTTCTACCTCCAACACGTAAAAATGAATAACGATTCATTCATGAATCAATCAAATGCTCACCAACCCGCAAAATCAAATATTAGTAATAGATTCCTCATCTTTGTCTAATCTAGACACACCATAAAAAGAACCCGATCTTCAAACTCATCGGCCACTTCTTCTTCACAATTATAAGATGAACCCGAGGACGACCAACCAGAAAAGAACACGGGCTATTTAGAGACGATGCTTATCGCGTCCACCGGCCAAAGAACAAAAGTTAAAAATTCAACGATCTTCAAACTTATGGCTACTTCCTTTTCACAAGAAATGTTTCAAGAAATGTTTGCAACAACAACTTGTTTTATACCGTGAGGCGAAGATGGAAGAAAGAAGAAACGAGGCTAAGGCAAGGGTGCAACTAATCAATGCTCAAACAAGAAACGAGGATATGAAAATGCTTGCAACAAACACCGCAAAGATGGAACCGATAGACGCGGCTATTATTGAGGAAGCCAGACGTGAAATTCAAACCAAATAGAGTTACCAAAACTAATTTATTTCATTTACTTTTAATTTTATGTTTTTTTCTATGTCTTGTTTTGTTTCATGGACTTTCAATTTTTGTCTTTTATTTTGTTAATGAAATTTAAATTTTAGTTTAATTTGTGTATTATTTGACTAAATGAAAAAAAAAAAAATAAATAAAAATTGTGGGGTCCAAATGGTGTTTTATAACTTGAGTGATGAGGGAGTGTGTTTTTCGGCAGAGTTATAAGAGCACAAGGTGTGAAGCTCGCCATGCCTCGCCGAGGATGACATGGCAGCTCGCCACAGCACGCCATGATACCACCCCAACTCGCCATAGCTTGCCGAAACAATCCTACTCGTGCAGACGGCGAAGCAAATTTGCTGACAAGTGGGACCAAGCAATAGATAAATGTTAATGAAGGTGATATGTAAAAGAAGAAGAAGCATGGGCTGTTATTTATTTATTTTTTCACCTTCGTCATTTGATGAATCCATGGATGGATTTGAAATTGGTTTCTGGGTTGTGAAATTGAAGTGGTTTTGGAAGTGGGTTTATGTTGGATTTGAGCTCTGATGGCTTGATTGTGGAAGTGGGTTTGTGTGTGTAACCGTGTGTGAATATGTGTGGAGGATGAAGATGATAAACTTTTTTTTTAATACTGTTTTTTTTATAAAAACTGTTATTGTCAATCTTTTATTGGAATAAAATGAATTTTATTTTATTTGGAGATGTTGGAATCACTCCTAAACAGTATTTCAAGTATTTATATTTCATATGTAATAGGTAGCTTTGTTATGGCCTTTATGTTTGATTAAGGTCAAGCTTATGTAGAAGGCCCATAAGCTTGATCCAAGCCCAATAAGGAATAGGGAAGGAGAGGGAGTGTTGCCCTAGCTCCTTGCCTATAAATACATTGTAATAACCTTCATTTGAAGGTTGGTTGTTCAAGTTATTCTCTTTCACTCACTCCTTTGCATAACCGGTCATACTATTACGTGTGTGTGTGTGTTTAGCTTGTTCATCCGCCTTCATCTCTTTCTCTATAAGCTTGTGTTGTAAAACTAGTGACCTAACAGTGGTATCAATCGCCAAATAGTTGGGTGTACTCGTTTGTTTTTTGAAGCTTTGGTTTTGCATCTTACGCGTAGAGATAACGCATACTTTGGTTATCTTAAAAACTCATTTTTTACACTTTGTAATCCAAGATTCTTGTACTTTCAATGTTTTGAGGTGTTAAAATACTTGTTTTTGACAAAAAGTTTCAAACTTTACGCGTGGATTTACGTTTTTAAGCTTGTTTTTGTTCGAGGGTTTCGTTCTACGCGTAACCTGTTTAGCAGTTTTGGTACATCAAAATTCACACTTTTGTGTTCTTTTGGTACTATTGAAGCTATTCCATA
>BPTQ01000008.1:137496617-137694320 GCA_019973895.1 Chrysanthemum seticuspe
AACTTTTCTAAGTCTTAATTTTATTTTTCTAGCCTTATTTCCTAATTTCTTGCATTTTAGGTTATTATTAATTAGTTAAAAATAGTTTTTAATTAATAATAATTAGATAATTAGTTATAAAAATAATTTTCTTTTTCTAAAAAGTTTCTTTTATCATTAGGTTCGTAAAAATATCATTTTCATATTTTTAGGGTTAATATTGTATAAGTTTCACTTTTTAATTTGTACGTCGCGTAGTTTTTTAATTTCAGTTTTGTAAAAACATAAAAACAAAAACATCATTGTAAAAATAGTGATAGCGTTTATTTAATAGATTTTATCTTTTTAACTTTCTTTAATTTTCATTTAAGCCGTTGTTGTTTGTTGGCTTTTTCTGTAGTTATAATATCATAATCTGATCCTTTTTCCGTTCAAATTCCTCGATCACTAAACGTTTGATAATCCATTGCACAACTCGCTGGGACATAACGACCCGGGGAAACACTATACTCCTCAGATCTTCATTGCATTCGTGTTTAGGCAGTTTTAAGCTGGTTACGGTCTGCCATTCACAAGTGGCAGGCTTGTGTGATTTAGCTTGACTGTTTGGCACGCATCAAATTTTTGGCGCCGCTGCCGGGGAGCTGTGCTGATCTATCTTCCGTCTAGCAGATTAGTTTTTTGGATACTCACTCTTTGTTTATATCATCCATCTCTGTATATATATATATCCATATTTTCTTCTAAAAAATCCAAAAAACCCAAAAACAAGCAAAAACGTATAAAACACAAAAATATTTTTCTTTTGTTTCTATATATGTATCAAAAATAAAAATACAAAAAGAATCGTCGTTTTCTTTAGTAATAACAACTTAAAAGATTACCACCGCAAACCAAGGCAGTGCACTACCTAACTGGGGGTGCGACCATAATAAGTTCCCGAACCAAAGATTCAAAACTTACCTTTGTGTCCTTGTGATTGGTGTACCTTTTTCAAAGAAGCCATTCATATTGTGATTATTGGTTCAAGTTCACTGTTGTTTTGCCTCGATCTTGTTTTGATTGATTTTGTTGTGATATCGACGTTTCAGAACCAGAAAACCCATAAATATTCTTCTCACCACCATTTTTATAAACGTCTTCATAATTCTCATTCTCATCTGAAAGATTTTCATAATTCCCATTTCTCTCCTTAACTCTGAGTTTCCTTAGAGTTAACCCTTGTGTATGCGCACTCGCTCTTCTAGATCTGTGAGCCCATTTCGTGAGCTTGTCAAGATTCCAAGAAGGCGTGTTCGTAGACTTTCTGCTCCATCAGTCGGATCTGAGATCCGGACTGTTCGCACTGCTTCCGTTATCATGGCGGATGAAATTCCTATGTGCGAGCTTCTCCAGGCACCCATCGACGGGTATGGAGATGCTATCGTTGTGCCAGCCATCGTGGCTGAAAATTTTGAACTCAAGACCGGGTTACTGAATCTTGTAACCTCTAATCAATTCTTCGGTTTTGAGCGGGATGATCCTCATGCTCATATTCGATGGTTTAACAAGATTGCATCTACCATCAAGTATAAGAATGTCTCCACTGATGCTGTTAAGCTTCTTCTGTTCCCATTTTCTCTTGAGGGGCAAGCCCGGATTTGGCTTGAAAAACAACCCCCTCAGTCAATAGAGACATGGGAAGATCTGGTGAAGAAATTTGTGAATGAATTCTATCCACCATCCAAAACCACGAGTCTTAAAAATGAAATCATCAAGTTCACTCAGAAGTTTGATGAATCCTTCAGTGAATCGTGGGATCGTTTCAAGGAATTGCTTCGCAAATGTCCTCACCACGGTTTCTCCGAGTTAATGCAACTCGATACTTTCTACAATGGAGTGAGTCAATCTGATCAAGATTCTCTCAATTCCTCCGCGGGAGGAAATTTCCTAAGCAAAACTGTCAAAGAAGCTTTAGCTATTATTGAAAACAAGTCTAAAGTCCGCACTGCACGAAGCAAGCCTGTTGTTTCCCAAGTCAGTGTTGGTCCTTCTTCTTCTTCATCGCCCGTGAGTCAGTCTAGCACCGATGCTAAGATTGATAAACTCACGGAAGCTATCCAAGCTTTGGTTCTCTCCAACCAGAAGAAAGTCTCTTTTCCACAAACTTCACCTCCTGCTGAAGTTAAGAAAGTGGAAATCTGTGTTACTTGTGGTGGCCCCCATGCTTACTATAACTGTATGGCCACCGATGGTAACCCTTTTGAAGCCAATGCTGTGGGCGGGATGTCTAATCAAGGAGGCAATCAATATCGTGCTCCTGTAGACCCGAACCACCGTCCTAACCACTACTCTGGACCTCCCGGTTTCAATCAAAACCAAAACCGTAATCAGAATCAAAACAGACCAAACCAAGGTTTTCAAAACCAAGGTCATTTCAATCCAAACAACGGTTTTCAGAATCAGAATTTCCAACATCAAGGAAATTACAATAGAAACCCAGGTCAGGGAAATTTCAACCCAGGGTATTTTCATGCAAACAACCAGGGAAATTTTCAAAATCAAGGGCCTAATCCTAACAATAGAGGCCAGAATTTTCCTGTGCAAAATCAAGCCATTGTTCCAACTGGACCATCTTCTGATGAGTTGTTGAAACAATTCATGAAATCCCAAGAGGAAATGAATCGGTTGTTGGTCAGCCAAATTTCTGACATCAAGAAGTCTTTAAATGATCGACCCTCGGGCTCAGGTACTTTACCTAGCAACACGATCGCTAATCCGAGGGGCGATGCAAAGGCGATCACAACCCGAAGTGGTGCTTCTTATGCTGGACCCGCTATTCCTACTACCTCTTCTTCTTCTCTCCCAAAGGTAGTGGAAAGTGAACCTGAGGCGACAAAGGACAAGGAACTTCCTACTAATAACGGAAGTACCAGTACTGTCCATCCTCAGGTTGTCCCGAAACTCAACACCAAACCTGGAGTTGTTTTTGAACCTCCAGTTGTTGACCCTAAATCCAAAACTTCTCTTCCTTATCCCTCACGGTTACATGAGCAAAAGCTCCGCGAGAAAGCCAGTCATCAGATGGAAAAATTCTTTCAGATTTTCCAAGAACTTCACTTTGACATAAGCTTCGCGGATGCCATCATGTTAATGCCAAAGTTTGCATCTACTCTGAAACACATGTTGAGCAACAAAGAAAAGCTATTTGAAATGGCTAAGACTCCTTTGAATGAGAATTGCTCAGCTGTTTTGTTAAAGAAGCTTCCCGAGAAGCTAGGAGATCCCGGAAAATTTCTTCTTCCTTGTGTTTTTCCTGGGATGATTGAATGCTTTGCCCTTGCTGATCTTGGTGCAAGCATCAATCTGATGCCTTATTCAGTGTGGAAGAAACTGTCTCTTCCGGAACTCATTCCTACCTGCATGACTCTTGAGCTTGCAGATCGTTCTATCTCGCGTCCTCTTGGCATCGCCGAGGATGTATTCGTGAAAGTAGGAAAGTTCCATTTCCCAGCTGATTTTGTGGTTGTTGATTTCGATGCCGATCATCGGGTTCCTCTCATTGTTGGTCGAGGATTCCTGAGAACAGGCCGTGCTCTTATTGATGTATTCGAGCAAGAAATCACTCTACGTGTGGGTAACGAAGCTGTTACTTTTAACCTCGATCAAACTTCGAGGTACTCCTCAAATTATGACACTGAATCAGTTAATCGAGTCGATTTAATTGACATTGCTTCAGAGGAGTACTCTCAAGAGTTTCTTGGTTATCTTCATAATTCTGTGAGTGAGAATTCCTCCGGGGATTCCACCACATCCTCTCATCCTATCATTTCCGACTCTTCCCCCTCTCTCACTCCGTTTGAGGGAGGTGACTTCCTTCTGGAAGAGATCGATGAATTTCTGGCTACTGATGAATCAATTCCGCCTGGAATTGATGGTGTTTATGATTCGGAGGGGGATATCCTTTATCTTGAGCAATTGCTTAATGAAGATCCTTTACCTTCACTCCCTCCGAAAGAAATCACAATTGAGGAAATCAAATCAGTACAAACATCTACTGAAGCATTTCCCGAGGTTGAACTTAAGGACCTACCTCCTCATCTTGAGTATGCATTCTTGGAGGGTGATGATAAATTGCCCGTCATAATTGCTAAGGACTTAACTGAGGAGGAGAAAACTGCTCTCATAAAGGTCTTGAAGTCACACAAGCAAGCAATTGCTTGGAAACTCTCCGATATTAAGGGTATCAACCCTGAGTTTTGTACTCACAAAATCTTAATGGAGGATGACTTCAAACCAGCAGTCCAACATCAGAGAAGGGTGAATCCTAAGATTCACGAGGTTATCAAACAAGAGGTTCTCAAACTTCTTGATGACGGCTTGATTTACCCGATCTCTGATAGTCCTTGGGTTAGCCCAATTCATTGCGTTCCAAAAAAGGGTGGCATTACTGTTGTCACGAATGAAGAAAACGAGTTAATTCCTACTCGATTGGTTACGGGATGGCGTGTGTGCATTGACTATCGAAAGTTAAACGAAGCCACCCGTAAAGACCATTTTCCTCTACCCTTCATGGACCAGATGCTTGAGAGATTAGCAGGGAACGAGTACTATTGTTTCCTTGATGGTTTCTCGGGTTACTTTCAGATCCCCATTGATCCGCTGGATCAAGAAAAGACCACATTCACCTGCCCATACGGGACGTTTGCCTATAGACGTATGCCTTTTGGCTTATGTAATGCTCCTGGCACGTTCCAACGATGTATGATGGCGATTTTCCACGACATGATCGGGGAAACTATGGAGGTGTTTATGGATGACTTCTCGGTCATTGGGGACTCATTTCATACATGTCTCTCCCACTTAGACAAAATGCTTAAAAGGTGTGAAGACACCAATCTATGTCTAAACTGGGAGAAGAGCCACTTTATGGTCAAAGAAGGCATAGTCCTTGGCCATAAGATTTCTAAGAACGGGATTGAGGTGGATAGAGCAAAAGTTGATGTTATTGCTAAACTGCCTCACCCTACTACCGTCAAAGGTATTAGGAGTTTTCTAGGTCATGCCGGGTTTTATCGTAGATTCATTCAAGATTTCTCTAAAATCGCTCGGCCTATGACCCATCTTCTCGAAAAAGATGCTCCTTTTATCTTTTCTCCTGAGTGCATCGAAGCTTTTGAAACACTTAAGAAAAAGCTTACAGAAGCACCCATTCTAGTTGCCCCCGACTGGGATTTACCCTTCGAGCTCATGTGCGATGCAAGTGATTTTGCTATCGGTGCAGTCTTGGGGCAACGCAAAACCAAGCATTTTCAGCCGATCCACTACGCGAGCAAAACTATGACTGAAGCTCAGACCCATTACACCACTACAGAAAAAGAATTGTTAGCTGTGGTGTATGCGTTTGAGAAATTTCGGCCATACCTTATCTTAACCAAATGCGTGGTGTATATGGATCACTCGGCACTCAAATATCTCTTTGCAAAACAAGATGCAAAGCCGAGATTGCTCCGTTGGGTTCTCCTCCTACAAGAATTTGATATCATCATCCGTGATAAAAAAGGAGCTGAGAACCTGGCTGCTGATCATCTTTCCCGATTAGAGAACCCTCACCAGGATGTGTTTGAGAAAAAGGAAATAAATGAAACATTTCCTCTCGAAACACTCAATATGGTTTCTTTTCGGGGAGATTCTTCTACCCCATGGTTTGCCGACTTTGCAAACTACCATGCGGGTAACTTTGTGGTGAAAGGGATGTCGTCCCAACAGAAAAACAAATTCTTTAAGGATGTGAAACATTATTTCTGGGACGACCCCTACTTGTTTAAAATTTGTGCGGATCAAGTCATCCGGCGATGTGTGTATGGTCAGGAAGCCGTAGACATTCTCAAGGCTTGCCATTCTGGACCTACTGGGGGACATCATAGCCCCAACTACACCGCCAAGAAGGTGTTTGATTCCGGATTCTATTGGCCCACAATCTACAAGGATGCCCATGAATTCGTCAAAACCTGTGACGCTTGTCAACGTCATGGGAATATCTCACAAAGGAATGAAATGCCGCAAAACGCCATTCAAGTGTGTGAGATTTTTGACATATGGGGCATTGACTTTATGGGGCCATTTCCTTCTTCCCGTGGTAATAAGTACATACTCGTGGCTGTTGACTACTTGTCAAAATGGGTTGAAGCTAAAGCTTTACCCACCAACGATGCCCGAGTTGTGGTGAAATTCTTGAAATCTCTCTTTGCTAGGTTTGGAACCCCACGAGCCATAATCAGTGATCGTGGTACGCATTTTTGCAATGACCAATTTGAAAGAGTCATGCACAAGTACGGTGTAACTCACCGTCTATCTACTGCGTACCACCCCCAAACTAGTGGGCAAGTGGAAGTTTCTAACCGGGGGATAAAAAGAATTCTTGAGAGGACGGTTGGTGAAAACCGTGCCTCTTGGTCGGATAAGCTAGATGACGCACTTTGGGCCTTCCGTACAGCTTACAAAACACCCATCGGGTGCACTCCATACAAGCTGGTGTACGGGAAGGCATGTCATCTGCCGGTTGAGCTCGAGCACAAGGCATACTGGGCCTTGAAGCATGCTAACTTTGATATTCAGACAGCGGGTGATCATCGGAAAGTTCAAATGAATGAATTAAATGAACTCCGTGATCAAGCTTACGAGAACTCTTTGATCTACAAACAAAAGACAAAGAAGATTCATGACTCAAAAATCAAAAACCGCGTTTTCAACGTCGGTGATCGAGTCCTTCTTTTCAACTCAAGATTAAAGATTTTCTCGGGAAAGCTCAAGTCCCGTTGGTCTGGTCCATTTACTATCGCTAAGGTTTATCCTTATGGTACCATTGAGTTATCTCAACCCGATGGTCCTAATTTTAAAGTGAATGGTCATCGAGTGAAGCATTACTTTGGAGAGGACATTCCTCCTGTGGTTGTCCCGGATTTACAAACTTTCCCCATGAACCAATGAATGCGGGGATCGAGTCAAGCTAGCGACTCGGTAATCAAAAACAGTAGCATGCCATATGGGTTTTCACCCATATTTCTGTCTTCTTACCTCTTTCTACCACCCTAGTGTGGGGGGGGGGGGGGTTGCCCCACATGTTGTGTATATAAGAATGTTTAAAAAAAAAAAAAAAAAAAAAAAAAAAAATCTTCTTTCTAAATAATGGCCGTAGTATTTCCCTTTTACGTTCTTTGTTTCGGCATAACAGCCGGTACTTTGAATATTGAGGGCAATATTCATTTCTAAGTGTGGGGGGGAATTCTCACGAATTTTATCATATAATTATACTCAATTCCCCCGTTTTTGGCCAAATTTTTTTTTTGGAGTAAGTGTTTTACACTTTCTCATTTGGTTATCAGTCCGCCATGTCTGTAAGACAAAAGGATTGGCTAATCCAGGAGCAAACGGCTCTTGGTAAAGATATCTCAAATCCGTTGACGGCTTGCAATTTGCCCAAAATTGTATGGTATTCAGCTCACCATATCCTTAAAAGTGAAGAGTTGGCTAGCCCGCAAGGTTATGGCTTGTGGTAAAGGCAGTGGAAAAACCATAATTGGTAATCAGCTCACCAAAGATAATATTGATAATTTATCTAAGAGTTGGCTAGTCCAGAAGGGTACGGCTTCTGGTAAAGACAAAATCAAATCCGTTGAAAGCTGGTGGTTTGCTCAAAATCACATGGTTATCGGTGTACCATGGTTCTTACTTGAACTGAAACATTTGGCTACTCCAGAAGTAATGGCTTTTGGTAAAGAGATTAAAATCCATTATGTTTTCTCAAATCATTGCTAGGGACTAGCAATATCTCAGTGTGGGGGATTGATGAGTGTGTAAATACTCATCATTTTTGTACAATATAAACTGCAAAATCATCTGAAAACACTCAGAAACACATCAAAATGATCAAAATATCACAAATCAGTGTTTTATGTGTTTTAAATGCAAAAATATCAAAATCAGATGAAAAACATATCAAATTTGCAAAAATTGCAGTTTTAGTCCCCCAAGTTTCAAAAATTGTCAAAAACAGTCCCTGAGCACATAATTTCAAAAGTAAAGTCACCAAAGGTCCTTTTAAAATCATAAGTTGTCAAATTTAGTCCTTTGGTGAAAAATATTAAAAGTTTGAGAAAATTGCAAAAATGGTCCTCCAAGTTTGAAAATTGGCAGAAATGGCCCCTGGAAAATTGCAAAGTGGCAATTTTGGTCCTTATACTTTTTGAGAGTGTCACTTTTAGTCCTTGGAAGAAACTTTTCAGAATTGGCAGTTAAGGTCCCTTGATTTTCAGATTTTACAACATTAGTCCTTGAAGTTTTAAACCCTTTCACTTGATTTTGGACCCCTGCCCAACCTTTGGCCCCCTGTCAAAATACATTGTGAACCCCCCTTGGATTATTATATCTGGTCAATATCTGGTCAAAATCCTCATACCCGCCAAAGTCTTCAACCTCTCAACTGCTTTGCCTGCAAACCAGGAAACCCCATCCCCCTCCTCAAATCCACTCTCCCATGTCCCCTCCACCTTAACAAGCTTCCAATATGCATTTATTGCTTCCCTAACCTCTCACTCAACCCCACATGGATAAAAGAAAAAAATGGCGCCAAAATCTGATTTGAATGGTCAAGATTAATTCAAGGCCATCTAATGGCTTAGAATGGTGGGATACATTCAGAAGTGAGAGAAGATGAGTTTGGATATAAAAGAAAGGCAAAAGGAAGCAAGAAAGATAGTCTAGTAGTTTTTAATTTTAACTTAATGTCGTTTTTATGTTAAAAGCTTTAGATAAGTGAAAAACTTGTTGTAATCTGTTTCTTTGTATCAAATTAAGTGTTTTGTAATCATTATAAACTATTTCCAGTGATTAATTCAAGTTATGTTCAGAATTCATGGTTAAAGCTACTGTTGAAATTTCCCATTTCCAAATCACACTCAAAAGCTTCATAATGCTTGTTTCTCAGTTCCATTGAGCTTAAATGAGCTTAGCATAGCTTTTTACAAGCTCAAATTCAAGTTTACATTCATTTTGATTCTTGGTCAACAGAAGTCAAACAGGGGCAAATATGTTGCAGAATTGGTCATTGGGTGAAGCAGACATGGAATGGGGTTGTTACTGAGTTATTGGGTTGATTTTGGATAGATTAGTGGTACCTTGATTCATGGATTCAAGCCATAGTGGCTAGGACCCTAGTAAGTGAATTTTTGAGCTTCTTTGCATTACCTTCAATTATAGTTAAAACTGGTTAAAATCTGTTCAAAAAGCTGTAATTAGGTTATAAAAATGTAGTTTGATCATTGATTCAAGTTTGAAAATTGTTTGTCTCTTTTAATCTTCACATCAGTCCAATAAGGGAGTGTTTGGAATTGCTGATGCAACTGTATTCAGGGCTTGTTCATTGTATACGTCTGGTAGCTTTAAGTTTATTTAGTTCATATATGCTCATTTGAGTCTTAGGTTGGGTCTGCAACATCACAGAAAGTCAAACTTCAATAAAACCTGTCTCAACTACTTACTGTTGGAACTTTTGATTAGCAAACTTGTGATTTGTGTTTAAAAGTCTCAAACAAAGCTTGAATCATGTCCATTACACCTTATAACACCTAGATCAGTGATAAAATTGGATCCAAAGTTCACCAAAGTCAAACTTGCACATTTGCTTTAAAAGTCAAAAACTGAAAAACTGTTTTTCAGCCAACTGCAAAGATTTTTCCTTGATTCATTTTTAGGTCAAATTCAGTAAGATTTGGTGTTTTAAAAAGTTCAACTGGTCTTGTTACTTATTAGCATTTTTGTGAATTTTTACAAATATTGTATAAGCTCCAAACAAACTCTTATTTTAGGCCAAAATGCCCTGCTCACTGAACTCAGTTGATACTGAGCTTTTCACAGATATTGCAGCTGGTGCACAGGGCTCATTTGAGCTTGTTCAAGTCTGAGTTTGGGTTTGTGAGGTCTCACCTAGGTCTTCTTTAAGTCCCAATTGGTATTTTTTATTTTGAGCTTAATTTGAAGCTTGTGCTTGTATCAACAGTTGGTCCCCAGAATCTGTTTTTAGCCTTGTAGCTCATTTAATCAAATCATTGAATCTTGCTTATCAGAGTGTTAAGCTTGTTGTTTGTTGTTGTATTTTGGGTATTTTAGCTTATCATAGCTTGTGTATCAGTTTGGTAGCCTTTGGAGTGCATTTGCTTAATCAAGTGCTTATTTCAATAAGCACTTCCATAGCAGTTTCAAAATTCCACACACAAGCACCTGTTTTTCCATTTTTTATATCTTCCTAATATTATTTTAGACTTTTCCTGAAATTTTCAGATTTTTCTAAGGTGTTTTGCTATTTTTCTTAATTTAAATTAGTTTTTAAGTCCTTTTAAATAGTATTTAATACAAAAAATTCAGAAAAGTATCAAAAAAATAATTTTTCAATTTTCTTAGGTTTAGATAAATATAAAAAGTAAAAAAAGTAATTTTCCATATTTTTCATAGTTTATTTTGTAATTTTTAGCAATTTAAGTAGTTTTTAATAGTTTAAAATTCCTAGAAAATAGAAAAATAATCAGAAAAATACAAAAATAGTTTTGAAAATTCTAGTTTGTTATTTTAAACTTTTCTAAGTCTTAATTTTATTTTTCTAGCCTTATTTCCTAATTTCTTGCATTTTAGGTTATTATTAATTAGTTAAAAATAGTTTTTAATTAATAATAATTAGATAATTAGTTATAAAAATAATTTTCTTTTTCTAAAAAGTTTCTTTTATCATTAGGTTCGTAAAAATATCATTTTCATATTTTTAGGGTTAATATTGTATAAGTTTCACTTTTTAATTTGTACGTCGCGTAGTTTTTTAATTTCAGTTTTGTAAAAACATAAAAACAAAAACATCATTGTAAAAATAGTGATAGCGTTTATTTAATAGATTTTATCTTTTTAACTTTCTTTAATTTTCATTTAAGCCGTTGTTGTTTGTTGGCTTTTTCTGTAGTTATAATATCATAATCTGATCCTTTTTCCGTTCAAATTCCTCGATCACTAAACGTTTGATAATCCATTGCACAACTCGCTGGGACATAACGACCCGGGGAAACACTATACTCCTCAGATCTTCATTGCATTCGTGTTTAGGCAGTTTTAAGCTGGTTACGGTCTGCCATTCACAAGTGGCAGGCTTGTGTGATTTAGCTTGACTGTTTGGCACGCATCATGGTATATCACCACTTACCACACACACACAACAGAACAATGTCATCATCATCATTACCATCTATCCCACTTCCACTAAACACATATCCAAACACCAAACTAACCAGCACCAAACACCCCCAACCCCGAACCATTCGATATCGCCTAAGCGAATTATGTCGAAAAGGCGAAACCCATCTTGCACGCCAATTGTTCGACCATCTATCCCACTTCCATTAAAGTTTCATCATTCATTCCCTTCTTCGCATAAGATGAAATCATAGTGTTCCAAGTAACGATATCTTTTTCATTCATATTGTCGAAAATTTTTACGCTTTCTTGAATGGAATCGCATCTAGAATACATGACTACAAGTGCATTCATAACAATCACAGGTAAAACCGACACACTCTTTATAATATACGCATGTATTTGTTTACCAACATCCAAATTCTGCAACTGTGAAGCTGCAGTCAAAACCGAGACAAAAGTCACATGATCAACA
Source organism: Chrysanthemum seticuspe (assembly GCA_019973895.1). NCBI lineage: Eukaryota > Viridiplantae > Streptophyta > Magnoliopsida > Asterales > Asteraceae > Chrysanthemum > Chrysanthemum seticuspe. The sequence goes on from BPTQ01000008.1 coordinate 137,508,283, forward strand.
TCAACATCATCCGACGCCTCTAAAGCTCGAACAAAAAGCTCAAGCGCTTCAACCGGTATATCATTTTGGACATAACCACCAATCATAGTATTCCAAACCTCTATATTCCTCACCAAACTACTATCAAACATCATCCTCGCAGATTCAACACTCCCAAGCTCCGAAAACATAGAAACCGCTGAACTCATAGCAAACACATCTCCACTATACTCCTCACCAGATTTCACAAGCAACCCATAAACCACCATTTAAGGTTTTTCATGACATCTCCTCATCATTGATTTTTATAAACAAAAAAGTAAATTAAAGATCCCAGTTCCTCACCTTCGATCTATATTTTTTTTGAAGCTAACCTTCAATTTAATATTCGAATCTTTAAAGGAAAGAACATAAACCAAATGGCTTACATTCCTTCTTATGTTCGGTTCTTTCAATAGCACAAAAGAAATCACAATAAAGTTTGTTGAACCTACCGTGACCCTCCAAAGGATCTTGACACTTTTAATAGTTGCTTCTTGATTCGGTTTTGTGCAGAAAAAGTAAACAAAGGTCCGGCTGTGATTGTGTTTGTGTTTGATTCGGATGGAGATGAGATCATTTGAGAGGATTAAGCATCTTGATTGAAATATGTTTATGATTAGTTTGGATGAGATGTAGTTGACTGCTTGAGAGAGACCAAGTCCTGGAATGATTGATTGACTGCGTTTTTTGTGTAATGAAAATGATGGGGGCGGATTAGTTTTGCTTTTAGGGTTAAGGAGTTACAAAATATTATTAGGTTTAGAGTAAACTACACCGTTCGTCCTTGCACCGTTCGTCCTTATAGTGTTGAAATGACGAATTTACCCTCATGTGCAAGTCACATGATGAGTTTTTAACGGTCAAACTTAACGTCGTTTGGTCAAAGGACGAATGGCGCATAACGTTTCACACTTAAGGACGAACGGTGCAACTTTTTTGGTCAAAGGACGAAACCCTGCGGTCAACGCAAACCACAAGGACGAACGGTGTAATTTACTCTAGTATTTATAGTGGTTTAAGAACCTTCGATTTATGTTAAACAAATGTAGCAATTTGACACGGTTAAACATGTGTTTAGTTGGATAAATATCTACTAAGGGATGAGTTTAGTTGGATCTCTTTAAATATTATTAAATATCTGATTAAAAAATATAATTATATACTGTAACAATTACTCAACAGATCTAGGCGGGTTTAGCCGTTCATTTTTTTTCCCACTTTTTCATCTTTTATTAATTTTTTTTTTTTTTTTCTTGTCAACCCGATCAAAACCCGTCGAAACCCGTGACCTGACCCAACCTACCTATTTTGCCACTTTTTCATCTTTTATTAAAAAAACATTTTTTTTTCTTGTCAACCCGACCAAAACCCATCTAAACCCGTAACCTGACCCAACCCACCTATTTTGCCACCTCTAAGCTTTTTGTTTAAGTAACACTTTGACGTAATTCTTACAATGGTTAATTTTAGGGAAAAAAAATTCATTTTTAAAAGTCGATAGTAATTTGTTCTCTTTTGCAGTCATGAATGTCATGAAGGAAGGTCCTTGTGAAATATCAAATGTAAATACAAACTGCAGTAACAAATTTTCAATCCAATCATAGATCATCACGAAACCAACAAACCAAAGTCCAGTAAAAACGAAACGAAAAACACTCTAGCTTCAACACCTTAACCATAGGACTCGCGTTATAAACATTAGGCAATCGTTCTAAGTAAAACCATGCCCCACATTCAGCAAACACCTTTCGGAAACGACATAAGAAACTTCTTAGAAATAAAGCAATTGAGAACATTTGATGCCATTCTAGTATGAAGATTCTTTCCATCCTCCGTAGTTTCTCTCCTCATGGTGATGTCCGCCATGTCGATGTCCATGTTCATGAGTCTCCTTTTAACACAAGGATCGTATCATAGTTAGTTATATGCTTTTATAATCTTGATACATGTGCACACAAGCTAAACTCAAGTTAGCAAGTGCAAGCTTGCCTCACTTGGTTAAGACTTAAGAACAATGCTAGGATTTCCCTCAAGCCCGTAACAATCACGAGCGGACCCTGGACTCTAAGTTATGCGAACAATTTTTTTTACCAGTATAAAGGATATAAAAATAAACTAAAAGCTACAATTTCATTAAAACTACTAAACAAATTAAGAACACATTAGTCGACTAACTAAGAATAAATGTATTTATAGGACACAAAATTTAAGGAACAAGTTCATTTCAGAGAAATCCAGATTTTTAATGAAAATTTACACTAAGCGGCAAACATCCATCGGGTTCCCGTGAACCTCGGGAACCCACCTATGGTAAGAATATTTCAGAATTTAAGCTTGTAATCAAGTATTAAAAAACAACATACATGCAGTTCGTATGCAAATGACTAAGTCGTGGGCTCGTGGCTATAGTTTATTGCCAACACGTCAAACGAGCGGAATTAAAAATAGTTAAAGAAAAGCTTAGCCAGACAGGTTTATACTATGTTTTAGGAATTAACAATAGCACCTTCAATTGTTCACGACCTCCTAAACTATTTTATAATTACTTTGTTATCATATTAACAAATAACTTCAAAAGACTAAAAAGTGCTAGTATGCAACCTAACCCGACCCATCTGTTTTGGTGTGCCCTATATATCTTGACATGATATCTAAGCTGGTTTATTTTGTCATTTGTGTACTATGCGCGATATATAAACGATTAGGTTGATAGAAAGCCAAAAAGACTAACCTCTGGAACAAATTCCAGGCCAACTTTGATCTCCCCACAGAATTCATCGTTTATGACCACATTGTATGATGTTGGTGGGATGCTCTTTGCCAAGAAAACTGGCTCAAGTGGAATTCTGTTTACACAAGTTAAAAATATTGTGATCAAGTGTTATTAAATCTGTTTTATCTACTAATATATGAGCTTTGAACAAACTTCTACATACTTTGCCTCGCCCACAATATCGTCATCAGTCCCAACGTCACTGTCCTTTATCTTGATAACGAGATCTGGCACGTCATCACCACTAATAGAAAACTCAAATGTCTCGTTCCATTCTGGTGTAGATCCTTGTCCTGTGAGTATCCATTCGGCAAGTAGATTAGGCTTGATAGGTATATATGAAACACAAAGCTGGTGAAGATTGTCGAATAATTTTAGAAATGTAACCTGATGCGACATTGCTCTTGTGTTCCTGAGTTCGAAAAGTGAGTAACACATATGGGTCCATTGCATCTGTAGACCAATGTGTTAAGTACATTTTTCACGAGCATAAGAGTACATGTAGAGTAAAATTGTAAAAACTATATGTATAAACTATAAACAACTATCTAGTCGATCAACTGTTGATCTACTATACACCTACACATCGTCGCCTTATGTTTTGATTTTTTATAAACCGATCGTGTTTTCACCACATAGGAAAAAAAAAAAAAAAAAAAAAACGGATCAGAACCATTAGATCAAATATGTCACTTTTAGATCAAATATGTCACACATTTTTTTTTTTTTTTTTTTTTTTTTTTTTTTCACATACAAAGTTGGGTCAATATGACTTGATTCTGACCATTTGAGTAATTTCAATCCCATAAACTTAGTGATCATATTTGTACTACAAATATAATCAGAATCATTAGATCTAACATACTACTACTATCCATCTTATACTCATATTCTCCTTTTCTCTACAATTTTACATCTATGAATCATTGAATCCTATGACCATGTATAAGTAACTATAACATCAAAATGAAAATGAAATAATGAAGGTAAGAAACATACTAAAAACGTCAGTGTCATGAAGGCCTTTAGCACTAACAAGTAGGACTTGAATCTTTCCGGTTGGCATTTTCTGTCTGTCTGAAAAAAAACAATAATATTAACTGGCACAGATCCCAAATATCCTTAAATATTTGTTTTCTTAATTTTTGTGTGTCTTTTGATGAGCTAAATCCGGAGGAAAAGTGAAGAGTATTTATAAACGAGATACCAAGTTGACCTTTTACTTATTGGTATCTTTAATAACACATGATTCACAACATGTAACATGTGCCATGTTACAAAATTATTTGGTTAGTAGGTGTGAAAGAAGTCACAATTTTCATTTCTATAGTTTAAAAAATGTGACACATATTGATTGAGTTAGGTATTAGTCATCTGCAAATTTTGTTTTATTAATCCTTACGTTTCACACACATTGTTAACAGATAAAAAAAAAAAAAAGCATTTTATGATTAGTACCTTTAACATAAACTTTTAATGATAAAATATATGTCACTTTTACTAAACGAATAAGACGAACACGAATGGAGCATTGTTCATGTTCGTTCGTTTAATTTTAACCGGACAAATAAACGGATACGAATGCTTAAACTGACAAATTTTCTTGTTCATGTTCGTTTATTAAGAAAATGAGTTGTTCATGTTCGTTTATGCTCGTTCGTTAAGACACTAAACGAACGCTAAACGAACATAAACGATCGAACATAAATGAAAATAGACAAACAAATATAAACTTTATTAAATTATGCACAATATATTATTTTATATGTGTTGTTTTGTTTAAAAAAAACTAACTTTAAAATTATACAATTCAAAGATATGATTTACGAATATAAATAAATAAATGAACATAAACGAACGCATAAACTGCCGTTCACGAACATAAATGAACCGACGCGACCTTTGTTCATGTCATTCATTTAACTAAATAAACATAAAATCTTGTTCATGTTCGTTCATTTAATAAATAAACGAACATAAATGAATTTTTACCGAACAATTCATGAAACACTCACTGAACATTCAATTCGTTTACAACCTTACTCTTACCTTTATACTTAGAGTTGCTAACGTGTGTTTATTTGGTACTTGTTTAAGTGTGGTTATTATACACAAATTTTCATTTATGTCAAACAAAATTTACCTAATAAACATTAGTTACACCTTTAAAATTACTGTGCTTAATTACAATTTCTAACTTAATCAGATCAAACTTTCCACTTGAATATGTTTAGAATTTTTTCTAATGAACACATTTTAGCAAAACCTATATACTTAATACTTCATAGACCAACAAATTAGGTAAGTAGAAAAGTGATATTAACAAGACGTTTTTTTTCCCACACATTGCGTTTGGTTTACGTTAAAAGTGTGGGCAAAACTTTATTTATGGATGTTTAAGTGCAAAGTGAAAATTAGATGAAAGTGAAGTGGTAAAGGCAAACGTATGGAGTAATTATAGTTTATTTATATGTTTAGGTATTATAGTAAAAGACAAAAGTTCGGTGCAGAACCATATTTTGCTAAAGATCAAACTGGTTGATATCAACAATCCATCCAACTTTAATCCAGTGGCTAAGATTAATTGGCTTTTTAATTTATTTATTTAATGAGGGGCTTTTGGTAATTCTACTATATTAATAATTCAATGTAAGGGGTCTCTTCACTTCTCACCTGTTACACACACACACTAACCACCCAAAAACCACCGTATTCAAACCCTAACCGCTATTCATGCCAAATTGATCAAAATTAACGCTATAAAATGGACATACGAGATGAAATATCACTATATAAAGGTGATCCTTTGCCCCAATCGTCTTCATTGTCAGTTTCTCCGATCAAAATAAGCTTTGAAATATTGATTCTGGTATATATATAAGCTGTTGTGGAGGCTACCGAGACTTGTAACAGAATTATAAGCAAGAGAAGTATCCGGGAGATAGTTTCATGTAAACACTTTATTTCTTATATAAGAATTTTATTTGTAAACAATTAATGTGTATTTTTGTGTATAACTTTTAAAAATATTGACCATTTTTTTAAACTTGTGATGACCAGATTGATCCATCTAAAAGATTATATCCTGAAATGGAATAGATTCTTGTTGATATTGTTGACGAGTTTGTAGTCAATGAGATAAAGTGTGATTAATGGGATAAAGTGATGGGTTTGATGTTATAAAAAGTATGTTGTTAGATGTTGATATTTATAGAGATTCTTGTTTCACTAAGTATGATTTACTTAAAATCCCGTGGGATTTTTTTACGAATCCCGTGGGATTTTTTTGAACGAAAATTTTGAAAAAAAAAATTCGTCTTTTTACGAATCTCGTGTGATTTTTCTGGACGGAAATTTTGAAAAAAAAAGTTCGTCTTTTTACGAATCCTGTGGGATTTTTCTGGACGGAAATTTTGAAAAAAAAAAAGTTCGTCTTTTTACGAATCCCTTGGGATTTTTTAAAAAAAAGTTCGTCTTTTTACTAATCCCGTGGGATGTTTTTACGAATCACGTAGGATTTTTCTGGACGGAAATTTTGAAAAAAAAAATCGTCGAAAGTATATAAAAGTGCATATCAATAGAAAGATTATTTTTTTCTCGTCGCGATAGTATATTTTTTGTAGCTTGAACATTTACCATTTGAAAGATATGTTGTTTTTTAAAAAAAGGTGGAAAATGGGTTTTTATAGAATTACATTTCTACCTTTCTTTGTTAATTTTTACTTTCATCTCATCCATCGGATGAAAAGAAAATAAATGGTTGAGATCTTATAATTTGTTCTTTAAAATAAATGTGTTTTGTATTGATCTCACCTCTATAGTAAAATGTAAATAAAGTTGAAGGGCTAAAGTGAAAATACTAAATAAATAGTAAAATTTGGAGGGCCTTGGTTCCACTTAGGGTACTGGCAACGCTCTCGGTTTGTCATTCGGTTTGGAGAATGCCGATCGGCATGAGTGGTGCCTCGAATTCGGCTTGAGGCGGCATGGATGAAGCAATTGTAAAATCGGCAAACATTGCCGAATTGGTATGAAAGAAAATGTGAACGTTGGGACATTAAATGGGGTAGCATGGTTGAGGTATAATTATAAAAATAGTTGAGGTATGGGTTAGGCATGGTTGCCACTAAAAATCTATTGTTAGGTATGAGATGAGATGGAAGGATATTATTGGTGGGTGATTAGGCATGAAAAAAAGGCTTAAACATGGTTGCCAGTACCCTTAGAAGGTTTTTAGATTGAGAAATCTTTGTTTGAGCTATTAATTCATATTTTTTGATTTGATTCGCTGGTATACATTAATTAATAGTGATCAAATCTATAAATCACGAATTTGATTCACAAATCTATGTAAAAATCGATGTAATGTATAGTAATGATTCATTAAATTTGTACAAATGATTCATAATGATACTTATATCGTAAAATCGTGAAATTTTGAACATTGATTTAAATTTTGTTTACACATTTTGTATCAGAATCGCATTAATTTGAGTTTCACACTTGAAAAATTAAATAAAATTTTAAAATTTATCGTTTTTAAAAATCCTTCGTTGAGAAGAATTTAAACCTTCTCACTATATATAGGTTCAAATTTGGGGAATTGAGGGAAGATTGCGAAAGAGTAACATAGGCAAACAAGGATTTGTAACTTCTTTCTTAAAAGGTATCTAACAATTGAATATTTTGTTTATATTTTAAAAAAATAGTTTTCTTAAATAGTTTGGCTTAAAAATAGCTTTTGTTTCTACATTTAATGTTGTATCCAATATTACCCACTTTTTACCATTAATTTTTAATTATTTACAAATTCATCACAATCCCGTTCTCAATACCGATCTATATTTCAATGCTAATTTGTTAAAGTGGAACTCGTATTATGTTGTTGTCATATCGGATTACGATAAACACTTGCCAACGTCAATTGCTAAACGCTACACGAAACACTTAACTATAATACCTCAACTATAATTATTTGACGTTATAAAATCTCGTTGCTATATACATGCCTATGATTTAATCTCTAAATATTCATGTTTGTCAATTTATAAAATGGTTAACCAAAGTGTACCTAATGATTTTGGAAAAACAATTTCAATGATATCAAATTAACGTAACCAAATATTTCCCACTAATTATTATGACAACTGCATTGTAACTTTTTCTCAAGGAATGTAGACATTTTGGGCCTCCAAAGTTATTCTTTTTTCTTTAGTCGCTGTTGACTTGTTGCTCTTTTCTAGTTTTCTGGTGGCAAAATTATTATAACTATGCAAAGTGTGCGATTAGTAGCTGAAAAAAAAATGCAAAACCTTGCATTAACTAGTTTAAGTTTTGGACCCATTATAGATTTTAGGTCATGGGCCTTTTGGGCCTCTACAAAGAAATATTATCAAATCCATCTATTTTTACAAGTTATGAATTGACAAATTTACTTGGACCACTTCGGAAAAGGTTAATTATATTGTTTAAAGAACATGCACTTCAAAATATATAAAGTTTCAAGATATCTAAACTTCACTTTGCATAAAAGTAGGGTTTTAGATAAATTAGAGGTCATATTCCTGCATGATGCTTCATCAACGAATACGTATGGCGACGTCCATATACCTGATGAAGTTCTTTACAAGGAAAGTCCTTAGGCTGAGATACGTGTCGAAGTATTGGAACCGTTTGATTTCAGATCCTTATTTTGCAAAGTCATTATCACGGCGAATGATTCTTCTCAAGTTCCAACATCTTTATACTATTGAAAACAGTGTATCCGTCCACGACATGGCTCAATCGATGGTAAAAATTCCATCTGATTTTGGAAACATAAAAATATAACATGTCACCGTTGTTGGAACGTTTAATGGGATAGTCCTTTTGGTTCTTGAAGATACGTTATTATGTACTCATATGATCTTATACAATCCGTTCACTCAAGGGTACAATAAAGTTCCTGATCCACCTGTTAGAACCTGTGTTAGACCCCGACGGGATCGATTTTATGAATCTGACCTTCACATTGGCTTTGGCGCAACCCCGGATGACTTTAAAATCGTCAGATTTATTGAAGCTGATAAGCCCAAATCCTATTCTTGCTACGTCTTTAGTGTTAAAAATAGTTCGTGGAGTAAGCCAAAATACTTTACTCAAAACTTTGAATTTATCAATGACGTTGGTATGTTTCTAAATGGATTTTTGTATTGGATAATAAATGATACTGATAGAACCAAGCTGATTTTGGCTCTTGATATTAAGAAGATAGCCCTTTCTACGATAAATGTCCCAAACCGATGTGGCTTCTGTATGCATTCTGATTTGACTGGGTATCATCAATGGAAATACTGTCAAGGTATCTTGGGCGAACTACACGGGTGCCTTTGTATAATTAATGAAGGAAGTGGTCTCATGTTCGATTTATGGGTAATGAAGGAACAAGGTGTTGGGAACTCATGGTCAATAGCAAGTTCATTCAGGTTACCTGTAGCAAGTTGGTTCTTTCCTATTCGCATTTTGGATAATGGAAAAATTCTTTTCATGGATATGCAGAAGCACAAAAAAGTCATTTTATATGACAGGTCTGTTGGGATTTTAGAAGCAGTTAACCATTAACCTCTACGAGTACGCAGCGGATATAGGATTTAGTTGATGCAATTATGTTAAGCACGTATTTAATAAACAAATAATTAATACAATATTAATTAATTAAAAGGGAATAAAGAAAAGCTAACCTTGCTTGGCAATTGATCTCTAGTAACGGAACAAGAAACCAATATGAAACCCAAGTATCTAAAATAGATACCTCTACGGTTGCTCACACAAACACTTTAACACGAATACGCCCGATGAAGCTAGTCGTATACATTTAACCAAACAACCCTTGTTAATACTTGAACCCTCGAACCAAACAACCCTTACAACTCATTCACTTGTTGTACAAGATCAACCAAATACCATAAGCAGGGTGCGTAGTATTAAAAGGAGGAAAAGAAATTTGTTTCTATATGACAAGCATATGTTAACAATACTTACGCATGGTTTCCATGCAAGTAAACAAATTTGCATGCATACTACGAGTATAATATCTTGCTTTGTATTTTGACTAGTCACATGAAACAAAAGAAAGAAACAAGATGATTGGTTTTGAGTGAGGTGATGACCACACAAATAAACAATCGGTTTAGGGTATAGCATGCATGATTACTTTTCCTGATAAAGATTATATTTTATGCGTAAGGTTTGTGAACTAGGTGTAGGGTATTTATAGCCTTCAAAACCTAGCCTCTTTGGGCTCCAAACTTGGTCATCAAGTAACCCACATACCTTATCATACTACAACTCTTACTAGCCCATTATCCTCTCCAAACGCCCCACTAATGGACCGGCCAATTGGGTTTGGGTCAAGGGATAAACCGGGTCTAGTTTAATGAGTCAAAGTCGGGTCAAGTTCAAGTATCAAAACGTAATAAACGTACTCTTGTGTTTAACGTGTGTGCCCCCAATAGGCTCACACACTTCTAGTCGTTTACGTGTGTTTATAACTCCCACAAACCAACATCTCCCACTTGGGAGTTGGTGTGTCGAATGGCACACAAAACTAACGACGGAAACGCCTAGCAAACGCTCTCACTCGCTTTTTAACTAAAAGTGTCTGAGAGAATAGTTTCGTAAAAGTTTCTCAGTAGCATGGTCATTCAATGTCTTGCTCTAATCATCATTTGTTATAGATACCGTTAAACCATGGATTATAGATCTCAAATCATTCCATATAGTTTAACCATTTAGAATCTCGTTATCGATTTTAATTCAGATATACCAAATGTAATCAATAATCATCTTGCATTACCCTTTGGGTTTGGCCAAACAATTATCTGATTAAATCTGGAGAGGCGCCATGGTATCTTTCTGCACATATCAAGTGGAGTAACAAATCCTTTATTGACTACAAGTGTTGTGGATGCTGCTTCACATCACTCCGAAATATAGCTTTTATAACTACCTTATTCAGATAGCGTTTTGCGTATACTTACAAAAAATGATATCCACACATAACAGAACTTGCTTGTATCTCAAGTCTAAGGATGAAGATAACAAACCATTTTCAATATTTTACTTATGACAAGGATCCAAAAGTAAATGTTTGAAAGTTGGGGAATCCAATATGCATCTCTAGTGAATACATATGAGTTTGGTGGGAACAATCCACATTCTCGTTAGAATATAACCAACACTCACATTTGCCTTACATAACAATATTCCCATATTGTTAACCGACAATGGACATATTTAGAATAATAAAATTATTCAAGGATTAAACATGCAAATATAGGATAACAATTATTATATGAATAAATAACAAATACCAAGTATCTTTATTCATCATAAAGTAATAATTGTCTATCAATCCCAATTATCCAAATACTAAAACAGATATGCATGAAACTCATTTAGTAAGTTGAAGTCTAATGTTTCCAACATTCTCAACCTTTCTTTAAAAGAAAAACTAAATAGTCATCTGAGTAAACTTTCCGAATACTTGTTTCAAATTTCACATATAGTGAGTGATTTGAAATATAAGATGAGTGTCTTATCTCATATGCTCATACCATTGCAAGAATTATAGTATGGAGATGTCGTCTTACCTTGCATGAGGTATTAGAAATCAACGACATACTGACAGTCATCTTTACAGTTTCTAAAAGTGTAAAGTATTCCCATTCATTAATGTGTAATGCAACAATGCTCTATTTTAAGCATAACTAGTTAAGCAGATTTATCATAAAAGATGAAATCCTACTACAACTAGTATAAATAATCCTCTAGCATCATTTGTACTTATACAACACTATGCTTTATAATTCGTAAACATTTATAAAAACAATAATCTAAACACTCTCAATTAGATATTGTTGTTGTCAGCTCATTTTGTTCTTGTACAAAAGCAACAACTAGTCTTATACACAATATAATATATACATGATAAACCCTTAGTTTAAAAACACAAGGTTTCCATCCATGTAAATTATTCCAAGTGAAATATATCATTGAAGACTTGCTTGAATAATATATTGCATTTGTGTTAGACTTTATTTTCCGCATTTGTTTATTCTATATAAACATCTATTCCAAGGTTGTTTGTTTTATTCCCTAAATTCCAAGTGAAGTTTCATTCCAAGCTTAAGGATCAATATCTAGCTTAAATAGAATGATATCTTCAACATGTAAATTTTAAGGATAAACACAATGCTCCCACTCAATGTCAGATGTACTCAAGAGTTGTCTTAATTTAATCAGAATCATATTGTAATTAAATTCAAGATCTCAGCTCTTAGATGTATGATACAATCCAAAATTTGGATTGCTCAAATTTTGTATACTACATAAAGATAATATAGATTCATAACCCATTTGATTACACACCGTCCTCGCAAAAGGTAATCATAAAAAAAGAGTTATAAAATCTAATTGTCATATTCAACATACAATCATGTATGACAATTAAATATCTTTATATAATTAATGTAAGTATTATATAAGAAAATTTAATCACAGTCAATTGCTTAAGTATGATTAAAAACTTCTTATTAAATGCCAAACATTAATATGTATACAATTTTGTCCTTGTGAGTCTTTCTTCAAAAGAAACTCATTCCAACCTCATAGGTTAACTGTTAAGCGAAATTACAATCAAGCTCAAAACTCGATTTGCCTTTTAAGGACTGCATCTTATCATTCATAGTTCTAAAACATTTTCATGTTTAACCTTAGTATGACATTAATAAGTGCATTTTAGAAGGTTAAGTATTTTGTTTTCAAAAACTTTGAGATTTGTATATACTCCCACTTACTTTTGTAAGTAGAGACAATTCTCTAAATACTAAGTATTTAAGCAACAATAAATTGTTCTTTATGGAGAACCACAAAATACATTTTAAGTTCTCATCTCAAGATTTGTTAATAAAATGCTTCATAAGATTTTAACAAATTCAGAACTTAAATCAAGACATAATGGAATTCCTTCCAACAACTCAAATTAGGGTTTATATAAAAACTCTAATTTAGTATCACTCTTTAACCAAAAGCTCTAGCAACAGTTTTGTGTTTCGTCAAGCTAGGAAGAACACCAAAACTACAATCTTCAAGCTAGGAAGTGTAGAAAAATCAAAAATCCAAAAGGGTTTATGATTCAATTGGTTTGAGTGGTAAAACCTCAAATCCCTAATGAATTAGGGTTTTCAGTTATAGGTTGTCTTGAATACCTTCTAGGTTTGAACTCTATTGAGTGTATCCATGACACACACAATTTCTAACCTTGATATGTTTTGGAGGTAGAGCAGTTAAAGCTATCATGAACCAAACAATATGAATAAGGTTTGATCCAACACATTAGACATACCATAATTAAGTGGTATCCTATGAGTTATTAGAATTGTGAAACTATATCAGAATTCTATAGATAACTTAATTCTCTTGGACCAAATACTTGTCAATTAGGTCAAGCCAAATTGCAGATAAAGTATTTATGAACCAAGTGCATGCAATAATGTATATTCATTGAACAATACAAGAACCTTATGTTCACGTGTTTACAAGAAGACAGAACTGTTCAAGGATTATATGTTCATGTGTTAACAAGAAAACAGAACATTTCAATAATACATTGTAAGTCTTTGAATAATTCAAAGGCCTTATGTTTATGTGTTAACTAGAAGACATAACACATTTACTATATATACTTTATGTTATAAGTCATTGACTAATTCAAGGACTTCATAATTATGTCTTAACATGTAAGCATAATTATACTAACAAAAGTAATCATGAACGCAAACTATTGAGTTCTATAGTAATTTCAAGTTAATTTTATACTTCAGAATTATGATCATTATCATATAACCATAATTATGTTGACTAAAACATGTAGTCAAATTTTGAAGTATCTTTACACTATATCATGACATTTGAATGTAGTAAGGCAACAAACATCTAGCATGTTCAAGTCCTAGTAGAATCATCATTAGAATGTAGTAGGGCAATAAACATCTCACGTGTTTAAGTCCTAGTAGAATTCTTATTTACATGTAGTAGGGCATTAAACATCTAATGTGTTTAAGTCCTAGTAGAATTATTAGTTTCCTTTACCTTGCGGTCAAGAGATACCAATAATATTGTTGTTCCTTGCACACACTTTGAGATTTCTCCCACTTGTGAAAGGTACAACATCATATTATGAAAACAAACAACACATGATTGATTGTTAATGTCATAGATAGCATAAGTAGTTTTAGAACCATAACCTGTAATAAGGAATTATGGATTATTATTTTATAGATAACACTTCAGGAAGCGACAGCAGGAAGGCAACATGTTATCTTATAAAATAAAATGCAATTTTCCTTTAAGCAATGGTTGTTCATATTTTGAAAGTAATGGATTATTTCAAAGCTAGTTTGAAATGATATGGGTGACTAACAGGAAATAAATCCTATAGCTCCCACTGAAATTGACAACATTACATGAATGATATTTCAGTAATAAAATGCAACTGCTCCCACTAGATTTGTCAACATTGTAAGTGTTAAATTTCCAGTAGAAAGCATATAACAGTTTTATATACTTTCCTGTTCTCTTCAAATGCCTACGAGTATCATGTACTTAGGTATTGAGCGGAGTATATGAAGTTCTACTTTTGCAGACAATGGACTAGCCATTCTTTTATTCAATTAACTTGAATCTTTAGCATGCAATTCCTCCTTTATCGTCTACATAGCCCCAAGGGTAATTAGCACTTTAGGAATAATAAGAGTCCAAGAAGATTACCTAGCAAATATGCTAGTAATTTCTTTACTCTTTGCGCTTTAAACTCATACATCGTGACAAGTGCAAGATGTTATTTATTTTGGTAGCTCTAAACACAATGTTTCCAGTTACACAAAATATTCTATCTTTCAATTAACTCTACACCACAAAAGGGTAATGAAAGATCATTAATGAGTTTACCAATTAGTAATCCTATCTTAGTTTGTCAACTAAGGAGAAAAGATAGGTATAAGTCTCACTTTTCTTACAAGGAAAAGAGACTAAGTTTGTCTTTCAAAGAAAAACAAATTTTGTTTACGAATTATGTTGCAATAACACAATTAATCAGAACATAAAAAGTTCAAATCTAGTATTTTCGATAATTACATTCTTAAAAGAATTAACTACCCAATTAATTACTAATTAAGACTAAGATCCATCTTGCAACCCCACTTAATTACCATAGGTCTGACCAGTGTGTAAAAAAATAGGACAATAGGTAAGCGACGAGCGTTAATTGCAAAATGCAACTCTTAGATTTATGAGACTGTTTAAGGCATTAGTATCAAGTAATAATGTCAAAAGCATGTTTAGTTCTCATCTTATGCCTCGGGTCCGAGGTCTGACCAGGTTAACTCGATATAAGTCGACCAAGTATGAACGTGTAAAAATAACCAGAGGTCTGACCAGTGAGAAATAATTACCATGGGTTGGAAAGGCCCTTAGGTCTGACCAGAGAAGTCAATCCAAGTGCACGTGTTCATAGTTGGGTGGCATAGACTTAATATTAACAAATAGGTATGCACATATAAATGTGGTAAAAGTCGTGTACAAAGAAGTATGCAAAACAACTTTGTAACACTAATTTTAAAAACTTTGGTAATGACACTGTAGTGATCATCATGGTTCACGGTAGCTCCAATCGAACGCACAGGGAGGCAGAGGA
This sequence comes from Chrysanthemum seticuspe, assembly GCA_019973895.1. NCBI lineage: Eukaryota > Viridiplantae > Streptophyta > Magnoliopsida > Asterales > Asteraceae > Chrysanthemum > Chrysanthemum seticuspe. The sequence goes on from BPTQ01000008.1 coordinate 137,523,810, forward strand.
CCAGGTAAGCGCTGAAGCATAACCTTAGACATCCTTTCGGTGCGACTGTGCGCACTTCTTTAAACCCCCTTTTGAGTTTGTTCTAGTGGGTGAGCCGTACATCCCAAGTGTCCATAGCGTCAAGTTTTTAAATTCTTGAAAACGTGTTTCATATGTTAGGTCACTTTATTTTACAAAAACAATTTTCCACGAATCAAATAGCAAGTCACAATGAGCATGATATTTAGGCGTGTAAATAAAGACCAATATTAATGTTATGGTTACGATATGTATTATTCCATATTGCATACAATTAGGTGTCAAAGCAAGTAATAATGCACATATAGGAATCACAAACATATAAGCATAAACATTAATATAAAACACATATTGTTCCGAGTCATCTTGCGAGTCTTCCCCAAACGGAGAACCACAAGACCGTCACTAGGATGCAGTACCTAGATCACCCCATACATCACTTAGAAAAACAATTGAGTGGGTCTTGTGGCCGGAAAAACACATAAAGCATGACAATCCCAATTAACAAGTAATTACGCAATATATTTAAATCAATATGTAATTCTAATTATCACAATAATTCTAATTAACAATTAATCAATACAAATTAACTTTTAATTCTAATTAGCAAGTAATTTTAATTTAACATATAATTCTAAATTAACAATTTAATTTTAATTAACAAAGTAATTATAATTCACATGTAAATTAAATTCTAATTAACAAGTAATTCCAACTAACAAATTAATTCTAACTATCAATATAATTTTAATTTGTGTGTGACTAGTTATTATTTATTAAAAATTGACAAGTATTGCATGTAATTGTCAAAATAAAATAAAACAAATAACTAAATTAGGTTTCATGCATGCTTTTAAAACATGTTTATTAATCTGAAGCGTGTAACCCATAATCGCAAAAACGAGATGGCTCGTGATGCCACTGTTGGGATTTTAGAAGCAGTTAACCATTAACCTCTACGAGTACGCAGCGGATATAGGATCTAGTTGATGCAATTATGTTAAGCACATATTTAATAAACAAATAATTAATACAATATTAATTAATTAAAAGGGAATAAAGAAAAGCTAACCTTGCTTGGCAATTGATCTCTAGTAACTGAATAAGAAACCAATATGAAACCCAAGTATCTAAAATAGATACCTCTACGGTTGCTCACACAAACACTTTAACACGAATACGCCCGATGAAGCTAGTCGTATACATTTAACCAAACAACCCTTGTTAATACTTGAACCCTCGAACCAAACAACCCTTACAACTCATTCACTTGTTGTACAAGATCAACCAAATACCATAAGCAGGGTGCGTAGTATTAAAAGGAGGAAAAGAAATTTGTTTCTATATGACAAGCATATGTTAACAATACTTACGCATGGTTTCCATGCAAGTAAACAAATTTGCATGCATAGTACGAGTATAATATCTTGCTTTGTATTTTGACTAGTCACATGGAACAAAAGAAAGAAACAAGATGATTGGTTTTGAGTGAGGTGATGACCACACAAATAAACAATCGGTTTAGGGTATAGCATGCATGATTACTTTTCCTGATAAAGATTATATTTTATGCGTAAGGTTTGTGAACTAGGTGTAGGGTATTTATAGCCTTCAAAACCTAGCCTCTTTGGGCTCCAAACTTGGTCATCAAGTAACCCACATACCTTATCATACTACAACTCTTACTAGCCCATTATCCTCTCCAAACGCCCCACTAATGGACCGGCCAATTGGGTTTGGGTCAAGGGATAAACCGGGTCTAGTTTAATGAGTCAAAGTCGGGTCAAGTTCAAGTATCAAAACGTAATAAACGTACTCTTGTGTTTAACGTGTGTGCCCCCAATAGGCTCACACACTTCTAGTCGTTTACGTGTGTTTATAACTCCCACAAACCAACAAGGTTTAATGATTCAAATAAAGAGTTCAGTTTTCCGGACGTAGCTAGGACGACAGTTTATGGCATCGAATACGTGCAGACTCTCGCTTCACCTTCAAATATGTGTTCTGTTTAAGATCTTATTTTGTTGATTAGTTTGATTTTCTTTTCCTTAGACAATCATTTGGTTTTCAATACGGAATTACTTTTGGGAGTCTTTTGGCAGTTTTATTTCTTTAGTTATGCAAAATTGCAAATCATGTAACTGAAACATATACATTCAGGCATTGACTAAGCGCTGATTTTAGGCATTGAATTTACTATATTGAGTTTTGGATCCATTGACCATCGTAGATTTTAGGCGCTATAAATTTAGATACAGCTAGCATGAACATGTATAACATATCAGCATAGTAGTTTGGTGATTTTAAATTTATACTCAAAATTCAGTTTGTTTACTCAATTGCTAGAAAGCTCAGCCTTTACACTCAAAGAAGGCTCGAACCCCAACTCGACCAGGTAAAGGTCCATCACTTAGTACTAATGATTTGCGTTTAGTTAAGAGATATCTAAGCTAGTTATAAAAACACGTGCGAGGATTCAGCAGTTGAAATATTTGAAGAAAATGAGAGCATTTAGATCTCTGTCAGTTGTCATAATTTTCCAATATTTATTGTATCGCTTATTTTCTTCATATTGTAAGGTACATTATTTCGTATGCATATTGTAAGTTGATATATAACACATTTAATTTGATTAAGATTTAGGTAATTGTGCCCATACTTCCAGGTTTTGATGCGAGTAAAGACTAAAGAACAAGTGGTTTGGTCTTGGTCTAGTTTGATTCCTAGCTGCCAAAACAAACATTTGGCTGTCAGCCCGGACCACACTTAAATGCTCGGCTAAGACTCGTGGCTCAACACACCCGTCTTCTGGTGTCTAACATTTGCACACATAGTCATCTTCTAGTGTCTAACATTTCGATTTCCAAACTAAAATTTTGGAGAGTGTAACTTTATATGATCAGGCTCATCATTCACTGATCGATCGAAATTATAAAAAGGAGTAATAAAAAGTAGTTTTGTCTGTCAGAAAACCATGTAGCCATGCCAAGAACCATCAGACGGAACCGACAACGATCCTCTACTGAGTCATGGCCTGATCGATCCAAATTATAAAAAAGGAGTAATAAAAAGTTTTGTCTGTCAGACAACCATGTAGCAATGCCAAGAACCATCAGATCTCTGGCGGAATTAAGAATACAGAGGTACGAGCCTCTAGAACAGATCCAGTTCAAGTAAGGTCGTGTTAGTCAGCCTGTTAGTCCCCATTATATACATGCTTTCATTTGTTCCTATTAGCGATGTGGGACTATAATATCTACCAATTAATCAATAAAGGGTGTCAAATATACATTTATCATTTCTCATATCTCATCCTAAAAGGTTTCAACATAACTTTTGTTATCTACTTATATAAAATGATGCAATGAAAAACCTTTATCACTTAAATGGCAAGTATCCTTTTCATGACTCAAATAGTATTCACGCAGCTGAAAGTTTAATTCTTGACCTTGCCTTCGATTGCGTCACCAACAGAATAATAAAATTGCCTATATTCGTGCATTCATATATATGTTGTGGCACGTAATGGATGGTTACGTGATTTTCTGTCGTGCATTCATATATATGTTGTGGCACGTAATGGATGGCATCTCCTCCTCCTTGCAGGATAGGCAATGAAACTGCATCAACAAAGTACGGTTATTGCTAATATTTGACAATCTATATTACAATAAAGGGCTAATAACCTTTTAAAGCACTATACTTGTCAAGAATGGCAGTTCTGCGTAGTGAACTAAAAAATAACTCTTTTAGACATTAATGTTGACATTTTTGTCTTTCTTTAAGTATTATGACCATATTATGACCATTTTACCCTTTCTGAATATTTTTCGGAATACTTTTTTTTTTCGAATTTTTTTTTTCCAAAATAATTTTTTTTTCAAATTTTTTTACGATTTTTTTTTTTTTTTTTTTTTTTTTGAAATTTTTTTCGAAGGGTAAAATGGTCATAATATGGTCATAATACTTAAAGTGCTACTTTGCTCCATTTTCAGCAGCAGTAACGGCTACTTTGCTTAAAGTGCCTCTATTCCCACAACTTGAACAAAAATTCTATCGATCTCCATCGTCACCTTAAAGCAGGCATGGCTGTTCAGTATCAACCTACGTACAAATTCAAGAAATTAAAACAATGACTACAAGTCTTCATAATCATAAGTAATTAAACATGATTGTGGGATGAAAGTTTCGTCGTAGTTGCGGCTGAATTATTGGTTGGGTTTTCGCTCGGAAGTGATGCTAAGCAGACATCGCATGAAGCTGCTGTTTTTGTACTTATCATTGTCTCATGAGGTGGTCTTGTTTGACACTTTAGTGTGATAGCTTTCGATGTTGGGTCTATTCCGTATGCTATCTTGGCTTCTTTTGCTGCTTCAATAAAGATGATGTTGGCTGTCTTCATGGCAATTATGATCTGGCCAACTTTTGAGTTTCGGTTCATTCCTGAGATGTTTACTGGTGTTTTAACTCTTGTTGGTTTCGTTTGAAAGTTCCACCATCCCATATTAGTTTTGTTTCACACCATTTTAGAGATAGTGTATTTTTACGGAAAATGATTGAGATGACTAATTCATGTAACTAATTTTATGCCTAATCTATTCATTTTGTGACACTTGTATTCCACTTATTCTCACTTCTCTTATTTACCATTGATTTAGCCATGTGTTACAAGATCATTGTTAGGCATAAAATTAGACACATGAATTAATCACTACTCTATTTTTATTTAGACTCTCAACCTCAATACTTTGAATGTGTAGGATGTTGGCCTGGTTAATGTCTTTGAATGCCAAAGAAGATTATGTAAATATTAGTATATGTATGTATTACTATGTATTTTTATGTAAATTCTGTAAACCCAAGATAGTTAGTATTGGGCTGGGTCATAAGAAGAATCGGTATAAACAATTATTTAATATAGGTCGTGTCTTTTACTTTTAGGGAATCGACATGTCTCTTTGTTCAACAGGCATGAAGGTACCGATTCTATATGTAAAAATAGGTCTAGGTTCTATAAACAAATCAATTCAATGTTCATTCTGTGTTATAAATTCAGAAAGTTTTTCTGCACTTTTCTTTTGATTATGTCGCATAACTGATGTTCTAGACAGAAGATAAAAACTAGGTTTAGTCGAAGGCCATTCAAACAGCAGCATCAGAGCAAGTCAATCGATCCAGGGAAGAACGAGTGCAAGTGGCCATTGATTGAAAAGTAAGAATCAAAAGCAAATGGTTGTTGTACAACCTTGTGTGTAGCTACCAGAAGAAAGAAAGCAGATACCAAACCACCACCGCCATACCTGGAACAGAAACCCCACATAAACAACCGATTATAGAAGAATCACAAAAGATACGTTCCTTTTCCTTTAATCTATATATAAGGATTTGGGCAATAAAATTAAATAAAAAAAGGAGTTTTTTTTTTTTTTTTTTTTTTTTTTTTTTTTTTTTTTTTAGAAAACAGTTTGGATATAATTTTGGAAACCTTAATTCGTTTGTGGATAGACATAGTGTAGGAACCCAAGCCGATTAAGATTTAGGTTTGCCTGGGATTTATAAGACCAAAGGACTGCTGAGACAATTGGCTTAATTCGCCCCACAAACAGGAGAAAAAAAAAGTTTTTTAGATTTGCCCGGGAATTAGAAAAACAAAGAACTGCAAGAGACAGTTGGTTGATTCGCTCTGCAAACAAGAAAGAAAAAGTTTTTTTTACTCTAAAGAAGGGATGGTTGCTGAAACATCAAAGAAAGATGAAGGAGGGATGTCAATGACATTCCAATGCCCAATTCTAAATTCTACAAATTATACTATTTGGGTCGTAAAAATTAAAGCACTATTTGATGTTTATGGAATATGGGAAGCACTCGAACCAGAAGGAGAAGTGGATACAAAGAAAAACACAATGGCTATTGCTTATCTATTTCAAGCCTTGCCCGAACAACTCACATTACAAGTTGCTCATCATACGAACGCTGCTGATATATGGAAGGACTTGAAGGCTCGATTCGTGGGTATAGACAAAGTCAAGGGGGCTAAACCATAAACATTAGAATCAGAATTTAAAACCTTGAAAATGAAAGACTCTGAATCACTTGATGAATTCACCGGAAAGATTAGTCGACTCGTGTCACAAGCAAGCAATCTTAGATCCACAATTGAAAACAAAAGATTGGTTCGGAAACTTCTAGGATCTGTCCTAGCAAAGTTTATCCAGATTGTTGCTGCAATTGAACAATTTGCTGATCTTAATACCATGACATTTCAAGAAGCTAATGGAAGATTAAAAGCCTATGAGGAACGCATTAAGAGGCCAAGCAAAGAAGAAGATATACATGACATGCTTCTATACACTAAAACAGTCGAAAAGAAAGAAGAAAAACAACATAGTTGTGAATGTTGTGGTTATAGGAAGTCGAATCAGGATAAAAAAGGAAGAAACCGCGAAAGAAATTGGAATAAAGATGGTAATCAACTACAAAAGGATAAGATTCACATAAAATGCTTAAAGTGCAACAAATTTGGACATTATAAACATGAATGCACAAAGAAGGAGGAAGAATTTAACTTCGCTCAATATGAAGATGATGAACCGGTAATTGCTGCACCATTGCTATAAAAAGAACTATGAAGAATTGAAAACTTTCCTGGTTAATGTCTTTGAATGCCAAAGAAGATTATGTAAATATTAGTATATGTATGTATTATGTATTTTTATGTAAATTCTGTAAACCCAAGATAGTTAGTATTGGGCTGGGTCATAAGAAGAATCGGTATAAACAGTTATTTAGTATAGGTCGTGTATTTTACTTTTAGGGAATCGACATGTCTCTTTGTTCAACAGGCATGAAGGTATCCATTCTATATGTATAAATAGGTCTAGTTTCTGTAAACAAATCAATTCAATATATATTCTGGTTAAAGTACAACAATTGAAGCCGAATCTTATGAAGACCGAGCTCAACAACTTAAAAAAAGCACAGGAAGCACAATCAAAGAAACTTGATTAGTTTGTAAAAGCTCAATCATCAAGCGAGAAACGACTAAGAAAATATGTTGCCCAATAAGTAGGAAAGGTAGTTGCACAGGAAGTGGAAAGATAGTAGTTGAGGAAATGGGAAAGGCAACTCAGCAACTTCTAGATGGGATGCGAATTTGACCCGTTTGAAAGGTCAGACCTAGAGTGGAAACTATATGAAACTATAGACCTGGAGTTTACTTTTATTTTACACCATATGAATCTATAGACTTCGAGTTTACTTTTAGTTTAATTTTGATAACCAACTCAATTGAAAATGTGATATTAGATCATTTGGTTTAATATGATATTGTATTGTTATAGTTTTTACTTTTGCCTCGAGTTTAGTTTTGCCATTGTTTGGTTTGATATGATAATAGATTGTTTCAGTTTTTAGATTAAACATGAATAAAATAGTGACGTCGAAGAACGATCATATTAATAATGTGAGTTAGGAATAGCGATTGAAATAGCGATATAGAATAAGAAAGTCATTAACTTGGCGTCGTAAATAGCGACTCGTAATAACAACGCCGCTAAATAGCGACAAACATGGCTACATATTTGACGACATATTTACAAAAAATAGCGACATATCTAACAACGCAAGCAACAACATGGAATATAATAGCAATTTAAGTTGTCACGTATGAACATATGTCGCTATTTGAAATAGCGACATATAGATAAATGTCGCGATATTTTGCGACGTATATTTACATGTCGCAAAATTGTGCTACTTGTTTCTAGCGACATCTTTTGTTATGCCGCTAAACTCCTCGCTAGCATTAAATGCATCGCTAAACACCTCGCTAAAATGCCTTTTTCTTATAGTAACGTGTAACACCATATGCAGTTATGCATGGTCAAACTTAAGACACCGGCTGATCACACAAAACAATGACTACATATTCCTTGGTCCTCAAGGGTACAAAATGTTACACATTTCTTTCTAATGAATAATATGGAGGGTTTGCCGAAGACGGTATAACACCTATCCTCCTACTACCGTTGCACCATAAAGTAAGCAAACAGGAAAACAATATGGTGTTATTTAATTACCAACAACGAGTAAGCTATGTCATTTTTTGTAAATCTAAACTTCGTTTCATAAATTTCAATTTTTCATATTATAATTATTATTTTAATTCTTACTATTTTATTATTTATTTTTACTCTTTTAATTTATTTAGTAATAATATTATTATTACTATTAAATTTAAATTTTACTATTTAGTTATTATTATTAAAACCCATTTCTAATTTTTTTTAAAACTTAAACTATTTTTTCAATCTTCCTCAAACCAAAAATATATACAAACCTCTTTTTAACAAAATCATTTTTATCCCGCTCAACTTATTAACAAAGATGATTTTGTTAAAAAGAGGTTTGTGTGTGTTTTTAGTCTGAATATGATAAAAAAAGGGTTTAAGTTGAAAAATATGGAAATGGGTTTTAATAATAATACTAATAATAATAAAGCTAAATGATAATAATTGAATTATATTGTTTTTTAAAACGAATTTATAAAAAGGAGCGGCGCCAATGATGTCCCATGATAAGAGTCAAGTGGAGGCAATTAGATTAAGTGATTAACTAGGACATATGCAAGTAGAATGTATATTTGATTGATCTGCAATTGGATTTACTTGGAATGACAAATTTTAAGAATTTATTGTATTATAATAAAGGGCAAATGTTTTATAAAGATATAATACTTGTTACCATTTTATTTTCTAGGTATCGAATAATTTTTTTTTCTCTATATGGGTACTTTTCTTTCAAACCCGGCATTTTTGTGGTATTTTGTGACATTTTTGCCTCTCTTAACGAATAGGAATTTTTATTTTTCTAAAGGCAAAAATGTCACAAAGTACCTCAAGAAAGACGAATTTAAAAGAAAAATACATATATAAAGAAAAAAAGTTGTTCGATACCAAAAAAAATAAATGGTGACAAACATAATACCTTTATAAATCATTTCGTTTATAATATAATAAGAGCCAAAGTTCAATGTGCATATAGAAGGAGAGGAGAAGAAGATGAAGTTAAGCATGATTAGGTTTTCGAATATCACTAACTAATGAATAAGGATATTCATTATATAGGTTTTTAAAAACTTAGAGAGTAAGATAAGTTTCTTAATCCTTATAATATAAGGAAAACCTTCCTTTTCTCTCTATAAGGCCGATTATGGTGTAGTGGTGGGGTTCTAGATCCTTCCTCTACACTAATTACAGTTAAGTCCCTATACTTATCGTTTAACGACCGTTAGTTAACTACCGTTAACTATATTAGTTAATGATCGTTAAGTGTTTTTTCGTGAAATAATAATTAATATAATACACAAATATATTAATTGCTTATTAATTGTATTTACGTGTTAACGTGAGTGACCCCATAGACTCACATAAATTTCGGACATACATTATTTGTGATATAGACTTATCCCAACAACTCCTACTTGGACATGTCACAAATAAATGTAATACAATTGGTGAGCGTCTAGAAACACGTCAGCGCTCCCAGAAACACCTGAGTGTAGTTTCGTAAAGTCTCAGTTAAATGATTTAATCAATTAGTACCCCTTTGTTTCCGATATTGTATTAAATAAGGATATGGAATCTGTTAAAATAGATATAGATCTAGGTCATTCCATAATTCAACGATTTTGTTTCTCGTTTCAATGATTAATCAAGATTACCAAAATTTTTTATCGGGACATATCCAAATCTCGTTCGGGTGCGGCCGCACAAACATCTAATCAATCCCACGAGGGGCCCAGTGGCATTATACTTCAAATTTAATTGAAGGAACAAATTTTGTATTGACTGAACGTGTCATTCATGTGCTTCACAACACTATTGAAAATAGCCCTTATAACTACCAATTACGAATAGTGTTAAACTAAATTCAAGAAATGGGATCTACACACACATGACATGCTTGTATCTCAAGTCTAAGGATAAGTAAAGATAATCACTTAGAAGATTCACTTAATGACGCCGATCCATAAAGTGAAAATCTTGTTAGTTGGGGTAGTCTGATATGCAAACTTGTGAATATCATGTGAGTTTGGCGGGACACATCCTTTAATATTCAAAGAATATAACCAATCATTCATATTTTTCTTAATTTAACTATACTCTCGTATTGTTGATCGACAATGGACGGTTTAGAATGATATCAATCATTCACGGATTTAAACATGCAAATATAGGATGCAACTTATTATTAAATGAAAATAAACATACGCAGTACTTTGATTTAATATATAAATAATAATTGTTTAACATCTCTTATCCAAATACTAAATAAGTCAATGCATGATAATCCTAGTTGTAATGACAATCTTACTTTATGACAAGGAACATATTTTATTAAATTCAACTAAATTTTGATCTTTTGGAATTTTGAGATTGTTATTATTATTTAATTAGTAATAATATTATTATTACTATTACTTTTAACATTTATCTTTTAGTTATTATTATTATTATTATTATTATCAAACATCACTTCATGAGAAAACCAAAAGGATTTACAAGAAATTGGTGAGAAGCCGAGACACTAGTTGGGCTTTTCACCCTTTTTTGAATACAAAAACTTAGTCTATGAAAAATAAAGGCACCACTCTTGACATTATTGGAGTGACTAACAACAATAGTCTTGATGCATGATAGTGTATCTAAAGCTTCCACGTCAAGCTCCCCAAATGTTGAAAAAGCAAATAGTATGAACTTGTAACCGTTGTCTTCACATTTGGATGCATATTTCTTTTTCTTCTTCTCCACATCATTATGTAAGGCTACCCCCAAAGCCCACAAAAACGCATCGATACCAGCAAAAAGAGAGATTCGAGTCTCATTCAAACATTCATCCTTACCTTGAAACCACTTGAATAGTAACAATCCATTTTTCATTGTTTTCAACTTAAACCATTTTCTTCAAACCAAAAATAAACACAAACCCTTTTTTTAACAAAATCATTTTTATCTCACTCAATTTATTAACAAAGATGATTTTGTTAAAAAGAGGTTTGTGTGTGTTTTGGCTTTAAAAAGATGAAGAAAAAGGTTTAAGTTGAAAAATATGGAAGTGGGTTTGAATTATAATACTAATAATAATAAAACTAAATACTAATAATTGTATTATTATTATGATTATTATTATTATTATTATTATTATTATGTAAAACGAATTTATAAAAAGAGCGGTGTCAATAATGTCCCATGATGACTCAAGTGAAGGCAATTAATTTAACTTGGACATATGCAAGTAGAATGTATATATGATTTATCAGTAATTGGATTTACTAGGAATCACATATTTCTAGAATTTTTCTTATTATAATATTATAAGTGCCAAAGCTCAATGTGTATATAGAACGCACATTATATATTCTTTTTAAAAAGACAACAATTATATTAAGGAACCACAAGAATAAAATACAAAAGAAATGGCAATCCATCATCTTAACAAGCTAATTAAAAAGAATAGGCTCAAAAAAAAAAAAAAAAAAAAAGAAAAACATAAGACACGAGGAACTTACAACAAACAACACTAATACTAGCTAACAAAGCACATGACTAAACCTAAGACATGAAGTGACATCCTCCTTATTGTATAAATAATATTTTCCTGGTATAGATTTTACAGTCAGTGGAATTTTGATCGTGGACAAAACACAACTTTGTAGTTAGTACCACCAGGGCATGAAGATTGACTAGTCACGTCCTCTGTGGGGTAGCTTTTAGCATCGGGACACCTATCTTTGAAGTACTTATTATACTTTGTTGGCCCACAACCATCGCGCTCGGGGATGCAACAATACTCGCCAGTTGTAAAAACGTTACAAGGGTTGTTACATCCTCCTTGAGCTCGTAGTTTCTTAGGGCACTGACGAATGAGATCAACAGCGGCACAACTTAGTTTCTTGCACGAAGCATCGACACTGAGAGGGCCAAACTCCATTGGGATATTGAATCCATCAAGGACGGATATGACAGGAAAGTCAGTATTATTGGCTTGGACATTAGGAGCAAACTCGGCTAAAGTAAAAGGCGGTGTCCCATAACCTTGGCATTCAAGGAATCCATTGCAGTCGCCAGTTTCACAATTCCCTCCTCGGCCATTGGCATCAAAGTTGCATTTGGTTCGTCCCCATATACGAGCTCCAGACAGCCCCGGGGTTAGCGTGAGTTGCCAAATTTGACCAGTTTCAATACGTCTACCTGCACCAGGCCGCCATTGACCAATTTCGTTACCTATACCTTCACCAGGCCTGAGAGCAGCCCATACAGTGTATGGACATTGGTTTATGACATCGATATTCGTTGCTTGTGTGGAAGTGAAACAAAAGATGGTGAGAATGATGAATGAAATGAGAAAGTTATTGACATGATAAGCCATGTTTGGTATGTTTTGTGGATTGGTGTGGTTTTGGTAGAATTGTAGAAGGGTTTATGTAGGGAAAATTTGAAAGCTTGGAATATGTTCATAAGACAGAAAATGAAATTTAAAATAGTCAAAAATAAACAAAATATTAAAGCGTGTTTTTAGTTTTGTCGTTTTGGGTTGAGGTGTAAGGCTCATTCACATCCATCATATCGTACTTAACAGCCTTTGAAGTAATATAATTTTACCGTGGATAACTCTTTTATCAAATATATATATTATGTTACATATAGACTACATAAAACTTCCAATTGTACGATACACTTATACTTCAAATATGAAAAACATCTTCCATCTTAGTTTAACTGAAGATGTAAGTTTCTCGTTCGATATAATTGAAAAGTTAATATTAATGGAATTGTCAAAATCGTTAATTTGTTATGATGAAAATGGAAGTTTTGGAAGTATATATTTGTGTGTAATGGAATTGTAAAAATCGTATTAGAAAATAGTTTTACTTCTACTTGTCCGAGAATTAATTTTGAGTGAAATATAATCTGAGCAAGTAAAAAACAAAACCTCTCCCAACCAAAAGCGACTATGGCGAATTCCGTTTAAGGTTTTTTATTTTTTTCGTCAATTGGTTTTGGGTAATAACGAGTGTTGAAAAACCCGCGCGATGCAGCGGGATTGCTTAAAGGACTTACTTTGCAACGACACTTAAACCTCAGGGGCTGTTTTTGCCAAGTTGCGAAACTTTGCATTTAATGTTAAAGGACTTACTTTGCAGCGCCACTTGAACCTCAGGGGCTGTTTTCGCCAAATTGTCAAAATTTGCATTAAATGCATGTATTTTGGGGCAAAAGTTCATGCCTTTTAGTATAGATACGAGTGTTGGAAAACCCGCGCGATGTAGCGGGATTGCTTAAAGAACTTACTTTGCAACGACATTTAAACCTCAGGGGTTGTTTTTGCCAAGTTGCGAAAGATTATTAATATTAAAGGACTTACTTTGGAACGACACTTGAACCTCAGGGACTGTTTTTGCCAAGTTGTGAAACTTTGTATTTAATGTTTGGACTTACTTTGCAGCGCCACTTGAACCTCAGGGGCTATTCTTGCCAAGTCGGGAAAAATTGCATTTAATGCATGTTTTGCAAAACAAAGGCTCCTGCCTTTTAGTATATATAATAATTAATTGCTGCATTAATTAGGCACATAGCCTCTTTGTTGAATGAGTATCGATATTATGTCGGTTAGTGCCTACTATAATTGACCATCCAATTCATGATTCCGGGAAGATAGGAACCTGCGCGTTGTAGCGGGGCCTATTTGGTTTTAAGAGCATAACACCATAACACCAATAACATCGTACGCGTCAACGTCACATCAGCTTTAACATTTAACATTAACATCCTCAAAAAACACCCACAAGCATAACATCCTAATAACATCAATAACATTCTCAACAATTTACAAAAACAATCCCTCATTTAAGGGCATAAATGAAAAAAGAAAAGAAAAAAAAAATGCAAATAACGGGCGTTGGGGCAGTAACGCCGCCCCTTTAACACCCAAATAACGCCGGACTTCCAACCATAACACCAAATAACGCCGGGTAACGCGACAATAACGCCGATTCCGGCGTTATGAATGGACATGCTCTAATGTATGTAATTTTTGGTTCTTTTCAATACATTCTTATTTCCGTTTATTTGGGCATGCTGCATTTTGCAAAAGCTTTCGGAGTACCTATTTGCAAATAAAAAAGAGATATATATGTAGTTCTTTGGCACGTGCTTATCTGCTAACGAACTTTTTAAAATAAGTAACCTGATACTGGACTACTGGTTAATCAATAATTTACATCAATGGTGTTGCCGTTGAAAACTTTCAAGTCACAAATCCACTTTTATGCAAACTTCTATTATAAGACGGAAAGAAAACTACATCGGCTAGACGGCTACTATCACCTGTCTTTATTAAGTAGATGATTCAATCATAAGCTTGAACTAATCCTACATGAAGTTTGAGCAAAAGGCTATGACAGAAGCTGTACTTTGAAATTTAAAGGTACCGTGACCTTTTGGTCACGAATTTTCCTGTTCCGCAGATTTTTAGGCAGCCAAAAGGGAGTTTTTTAGGGAACTATTTGCAGCAAATCTTAGTGCATGAATCCACTAAAGAATAATCACTAAAAGTCCTATGTTTAGTCATAACTAGCAACTAATATCAATATGTGATTTTCTAAATTAAGCTACAAGCATGCATTCAATATGGCAAAATAAACTATCATCCAAAAACATGTAATGCACATTCATGCAAGTTAATGAAAATAAAAGCATCCAAAATAGAAAAATTGATCAAGAATAATTCTTGATTATAAACCGTAGGGTGGTAAAATTGAAACACACACCCGAAGCTAACTATTCGAAGTTAGCCAGATTATGTCCTAGTTAAACCAAGCATAATGCATCAAGAGGCCGTGGCCGATAAACCTACTAGTGTTTAACCTACTAATAAAAGTTTAATACTAATAGTCTAATAACATTATCCCAACCAAACCAAGTTAAATTGTTTTTAAGTTATCACACATTAACCTCACTTAAATTTCTTTTTGGGGCTTTTACGAATCTCCTTGATTGCCTTACCAATTGTCTTGAGCTCGCCCATTGTCTCCCCATGCATTGAAGCTTGTCGATTCATCATTGTCGCTTGTCTTCGCATCATCTCCCTTAAGTTTGTGGTTGTGTAGGTAGGTGAAGGAACGCGAGGAAAGTTTGGAGGATCGAGAGAACCGAAGTAAGTAGAAAGAGAAGGAGTACGAGCTCGAGAGGTGCCTTCATCAGGCATCTCTTCATCTTCATCTACGTGATGAGATGAGAAGCCTTGATCAAAGGTAGAAAAGGTGGCGTCAGAAGTGGATTTACGATCACGTTTCGTACCAATGTCACTACATCGCCTAGTACGACGTTGTAGTCGACCAAGGGGTTTCATGACTTTCTCGACAAGAATGTAATGATCACCCAGAAGATGTGGATAGCTCTGCATGACCCAACGATAGAGACGAGTACGCAACATGCCATAAGGCATAAGATTATCAGACCGACCTCTGACATTTGTAATCCTTTTTGCCATGTAGTAGGCAAGATTGTAAGGAGTTTCGTTGCTTAGACAATAAAGCACGTGGGCACAGCTTGCCGGAACATGATCCCGGCTGACTCGATCGATGTATTTTGATTTCTTATGGATAAAAAATATCGGTTAGGTAAGGACCTCCATTATCCAAGTGATATACAAGGTAATCGAGAGAGTGATCTTCCGTGTAGGCAAATTGGCCTTCAGAAGGGAAACCGAGAATTTGACCGAAGTGCGGGATTGATAAAGTGATTTGTTGGTTTTGAATCCCAAAGTCTATATAGACAGTATACTTGAGATTAGTAAAGGTTCTGACACGACTATAAAAGTATAAGAGCACTTACAACAATAACACCATAACACCAATAACACCGTCCACGTCAGCGCCGCATCAGCTTTAACATTTAACATTAACATCCCTAAAAAACACCCACAACAATAACATCCCAATAACATCAATAACACCAATAACATTTCATATTTTCACTTTCAACCCCTAAACTAAAACAAACACTTCATTTTTTAAAACACATATCACATTTAACATTAAAACACCAAGTACATTAAACGTTAAACACGGATTACATTAAAAACTAAAAAAACGTACATTAAACGTTAAAGACGAATTAAATAAAACTACTAAAACTTAAAAAAACGAATCATCCGAGTCCCAACCATCAGAACTGGTTGGCGGAGAATAAAACTCCTCATTCATGTATTGGCTCTCCATGATGTCGAAGAAGTTGTCTTTGAGGTACTGAGCTTCTCGTGCTTCTTGCTCACGACGAGCAGCCTCTTCATGTGCCTGCTCTTCCATAATCTCCCTTACGGTTTCTTCATCTCGTTCCAGTTACCGGAGGGAAGCCTCACTTAACCCGCTGGGGTGGTTTTGAAAATCCACCTGTGGACTGTTCACAGGTGAATTTGGAACAATTGGGAGGTACGGGATGTTTTCAAAACCCACCGGAAAGACATTTTCTGGTGGTGTAGAGTAAACACCAGGTTCTGGTAGTGTTGGAAAGCTGGTTTCCGGCAACTTTTCTGGGCTGGGGAATTGCTGAGAAAAATCTTTGCGAGACATGTTTTGTGTGTGAGTTGTGTGTGTAACTTGTGTGTGTTGTGTGTTCTAAACAACTCTGGTAGAGTTGTTTATATAGGCAGAGTTGATTTTGAAACTGAATATATCCCGCTCATATTTAAAATTTAAATTTCAAATTTGAATTTGAATTTATCCTGCCCAAAACTGACCAGTATAATTTAAATTTGAATTTGAATAGGTGGAGGGGGTGTAAGTGAAAATTTAGTTGAAATGGTTTAGGGGGGTGAATTTTTTTTTTAACGTGCGTTACAAACACAACGCCCCCTATAACGCGCAAATAACGCCCCACTTCCAACGGTATAACGCGAGTTAACGGCGTTATTTGCCTAATAACGGCGTTATACCGTTATTATTGAAAGTGCTCTAAGATGAAACGAAGACGACTATAAAAGTATAAGATGAAACGAGGACAAATTTGATCATTTATTGTGTATAAACAATCAAAGTCAATGGTAGAAAAACAATCAACAATGTTATCTAGATGAACGTAGGAAGGGTCAACGACACGCCCCTCATGAATATAACGGTTTTCAACACGTTGATAACAAGTTCGATATTCTAGAGGAGTTGTAGGGTTGGTAGAATGTGTCCAAATGTATTGACGGGTATCTTGGTAATCATTTCGAGGCAGTGTTACCTATATATAAAAAATAATAAATACATACACATATATATAGATGAAAAAATGGCAAGCACGTCTGTGTGCCTATATGCAAACAATGTAGAGGTGCGATAATCTCGACTCTAAAGCAAAAATAATGAGATTACCCAAACGCTCTTATATTTACTTTTGCTCAGTCAAATATGTCGAAAAATACATATTAGTTATGTATTTCGGCCAACATTCTAGAGTTCATGTATGCATGAGAAAACGTTTTTCGATTGTATTAACAATGCATGAAAACATTTCATGATGATCCTAATTGCGTGAAATTTTTAAAAAATGGAATTGGGGTGTTTGGCTGAATGGAAAATTTTCAATGCAAAATTTCAAGAAAGTAAGAAATGATAACTCTAGCAATGTCTTATCTAATTTTAATTTACCTAATCATGATTCCACCAAGAACACTACTACAATTCGATTTTTCTATAAAATTCGAGTATAATTTCTAAAAACAAGATTAAGTATTTTATGCAAATACTATGTTTGGAGGAATCAAAATGTTTATACATTGTCTAATCCTAATCCTAATTGCATATAAACTTAATAAAAAAAAAAATCCCGAATTCAATTTTTGTGCAAGAAGAAACCCTAGACTCAAAATTAAAGGAAATTAAGACGAATTGACTTACAATTGATGTTAAGAATGATGTAGTAGTTGATAATATTGTATTATAATACCTTGATTTTGATTTTGGAAAGTGGAATTTGATTTTGGTATGGGTTTCGGTTTGACAACAAGCGCAAAGAAGAGTGTTTGTTTTGAATGTGCAAACTGTGGGAAAAATTAAAAAGGAATCGGGTTTATTAGGTCGACGGAAGCACGGTACCATTAAATTTAGCGATGCCGTGCCCAATTTAGTGGTGCCGTCACCTGTTGGAACAAAAACTTGTCCAGTTTTATTTTTGACGAATAAATCTCGCTCATTTTGTGAGAGTTATGGACAAGACATTGTAAAGAACTTATACCAACATATTAGGAAACTTGGGACAACATATTAGGAAAAAATAATGACCTGAACTACTACCAAATTTTATGTTGTTGCGGGGACATGTAAATGCAATTATGTGCTACACGAACAACTTGTCACCATTTAAATACAAAGAAGTGCAACAATGATAGAAACATGCACACACACACACTCCTTTGAATGTTTTGTCACCATCTGAATACAAAGAAGTGCAACAATAATAGATACATGCACACACACTCCTTTGAATGTTTTGTACGAACCGAGGGTTACTTGATGTATATCGATGTATATGCACCCAACAAATGTATGTAATATATGACTATTTGAGAGGATATTTGAACGTGATTGTCATCATTGTTATCATTTATAAATGCTCAGAAATATCATTTATCATTTATAAATGTTCATTATTTTTGGAGGTGTTTCTAACGTTTACTGTAGAGCTTTGCTCTTCAAGACTATCTTTCGGTTAAAGAAGACGATACATGCACGTTTAATTTCTTAATAGCCACAAACGAAATTTCTTATCATATCATTGACATATTAGTTATTATTCCTTTCTAAAAATAACGAAACTTATTCACGTTCATTGTTGTTTGTTGATTTATTCACACACGTATCCTCTTAATGAACAATTCCGATAAAAATCAACATGATTCCACGGGGTCTATAGGCTATTCAAGACCGTAAAATTTGGAGACGACAACGCATGGACGTTTATTATCTTAATTGTTATAAACTCAATTGATTATCGAACAATTCACGTATTACCTCACTGTTTCTTTCATATATTAATGGAACATGTTTACATGCGTTGTTTTCTTATTATCCTATTTTCATATTTCTTTAAAAACCCCATGAATCCACAGTTCTTTAAGCTATATAACATATAACATACCACATTTAATAAGTCATTCCTGATTCATGGTCGTCTTAAGTAGGGCTGAGCATAGAAGGTTCAAAACCAAACCAGAGAGACACAACCGACTGAACCGACAAAAACCGAGCCGACCCGACTGGCCTTCAATTCGGTTTTGGTTTACATTTTTCATGGTTTTCGGTTTCGGTCAGTTCGGTTGTATTCGACCAAAAACCAACAAAAACACACACATAACCACACCTATCCGAACCGAACCGAACCGACGGACCCAACGCAAAACTGAACTGAACCGACCATATTCGGTTTGGTTTTGGTTTAGGTTTTTCACGATTTCGGATTTTGTTTTTGTCAGGTCGGGTCGGGTCGGTTTTGTTGAAATTTAATAACATGACATATCATAAATTAAATACAAATAACATCAAAGTAATGCGAAAGCGTGAGGAACATATAATATATAATTAATTAACCAAACATAAAAGTATGTGTACCTTTGATTCTAGCTAAACACGAATCAATTCCAAGCTAGCAATTAATTGGATGAACCCTAATTAGGGTTTATGAGGATTATAAAAATTGTCCCTTACCGTTTTACAATTCAATCAAAGATACTAACAATAGTGTGTTAGTATCATGTTCTTGTACACACATACTAATACCAAGTTAATGTAAATGATAGTTTAATGAACACAAAACAATTATTTTGACAATCGAAAAATCGATCACCCTTTTAGGGTTTATGTGATCGACCTAATTCAACAAGAGAAGAAAACAAAAGGGTTTAGGTTATTGTGTGTGTACAAAAGTTATCAAACAATGAACCCTAGCCTCTGTTTATATAGTATGCAAAACTTGAAGGACAAGTTGGAGTGGGTATGGCTTTCCCCATAGCCTACCGATCGACCAACACCCCAAAACGGGATTCCGGAACCTTCTTTCCTCTATTTTCATCTATAGTAATTTCCTTTAATGATCGTTAGTCCAGTACAATTAATTAGTTAATGCTCGTTAATTTTTTTGTGTAATTAATAATTATATATAACTTTTATATCTAATTATTAAACATTAATTCTTCATACGTAAAGTGTGAAATCTCGTGGTCTCAAGTTTGACCCTAACATACATCTATTAATTTATGTCCATAAACCAATAGCTCCCACTTGGACATATCTCAATAGTGTAATCACATCGGTTAGCGTCTAGCAACACACCGATGCCTCTAGTACAACTCGAGTAAGGTCTCCTGGAAAAAACCTTTTAATGATTCATCATTATTATTATCCTTTTGTTTCTAATACTATATTAAATAGGATATAGATCTAAGTCATTCTTTAATTTAACCATTATGTTTCTCGTTGTTTACGATTGAGCAAAATTACCAAATCTTCTGAACATATTTAGGGGAGATCTTGGGCATGGCCATGCAAACATCTTGTCAACCCTACGAGGGGCCCAGTAGTGTTAAACTCAAAAATAAATTTGAAGAAACAAATTGTATGTTGACTACAAGCAAAACACATGAACTTTGCAACAATTCTGAAAACAACCCTTATGCTTACTACTTAAGTTTAGCGTTAAGTTGTTCCACAAAAATGCACTACATTCATGACAGTTATCTGGTATCTCAATTCTGGAGATAACTATTCATGATTTACTTAATAACAATATCCATAAAGTAAAATCATGTAGTTAGGATAACTCCTATATTCAATTAATTGAATATCATCTGAAATTGGTATGCAACACATCAATATACGTTCAAGTATATTCTATCAATCACTCAGATTTGTCTTAGTTCAATGATACTCCAATATCATTAATTGACAATGGACGATTTAGAATAAATAAGTTATTCACGGATTAAACATGCAAATATATGATACGATATATTATAAAATCAAACATACCAAGTATTTTAATTCATTATAATAATTGTTTAACATCCCTTATCCAAATACTAAGTAGATCATTGCATGAAAATTCTAGTTGATGAATTATATGCCTCAAGTAATGACAATCATACTTGTTTACAAGGCATAAATCAACCAACTTGATCTATCTAATTTTGAGAATACTTATTTTAAGAATTTAATTAGTGAAGTTCTTGTATGTGTGCACTCAACTATCTTGATATTGCCACATAATATTATCATAAAGTGTGACATCCTAAATTACCAATTTATGATAATCAAACTTTCAAACATTTTAAAGTTTAAAGTATTCTTACTCTTTAATGTGTATAATGCAACTGTGCTCTTAAATAAGCACAACTAGTTCACATGGCCATTAACAAAGATGAAATTCTACCATGACTAGTATTGAGTGTCATCTTAATTAAACCAGCATCATTGTATACAAACAACAATATGCTCTTTAAAAATCCGTAATGTTTATTATCTATTGTGTAATGTTTGATGCCTTTCAAACTTTCAAGTTTGTTGTCAGCTAACAATTATGCAACAATTGACATATTGTTTATTCTTAAAAACTAAGAGCAATTCCAGGCTGAGAATGTAATTCTAAGTCCAAACATATTCTATTAGAATATTCATTACACAAGTTATCTAATAAATTTCAATTAGATATCAATGTTGTCAAATCATCTTGCATTCAAGCATGATACAATAATTTTAATACACAACATGATGTACTGATGCGTGAGTTCGGGGTCGAAAGACTTCCTTTTCAACGAGCAATCTTTACAACTCACTAGGCAGTATACCTAATCGTAGAAATCGGCATGTCCTAGAAAACTTCTAACGGCTTTAACGTTAGTGGGTGGTGGAAGTTTCGTGATAACGTCGATTTTTGCTTTGTCTACTTCCATGCCTGCACTAGAGATCTTCTGGCCAAGCGCAATTCCTTCGGTCACCATGAAGTGACATTTCTCCCAGTTAAGGACAAGATGTGCAGCTTCGCATCTTTCAAGCATTTTATCAAGATTGGAAAGACAAGCTTCAAATGAGTCTCCGAAGACTGAAAGGTCATCCATGAAAACTTCCATGGAGGTTTCGAGCATGTCTTGAAATATGGCTATCATACACCTTTGAAAAGTCGCAGGTGTATTACAAAGACCAAAAGGCATACGCCGATATGCGTAAGTTCCAAAAGGACAAGTGAAAGTGGTCTTTTCTTGGTCATCACTGGAACGTTGATAGCACATCGCTTTATCGATTAGAAAGGTGATTCGATATTCTCCAACTCCAAGGTTAAGTTCTTTTCCTTTCACTTTGATGATTGCATCAGCGGTATTAAGGAAAGCTCTTCCTAAGATGATCTCGTCATTTATCTTTTTCTTAATTACAATAGCTTCACTTTCTATGATCTCGTCATCGACAAGAGGTGGAGAGGGTTTGGGTGGACTTTCATCAAATTTTATGTTTAATGACTCTTCTACCTTCATTGTTTCTTTGTTTAATATGACGTAAGCTTTGCTATTTGGCGAGTAACCTAGAAAGATACCTTCGGTTGATTTAGGATCAAATTTTGTAAGGTAATCTTTAGTATTAAGAATGAAGCATTTGCTTCCAAAGACTCTAAAATGATTTAAAGTAGGCTTTTTGCCTCGGAGTAACTCATATGGAGTTTTACCTAAGATTGGTCTAATTAAGACTCGATTGAGTATGTACGTTGAAGTATCAACGGCATTACACCAAAAATTTTGAGTTATGGATTGTTCGTTAAGCATGGTTCTACTCATTTCCTGAAGGGTTCTATTCTTTCTTTCTACTACCCCATTCGATTGTGGAGTGCGTGGAGCCGAGAAGTTGTAAGTAATACCATTAGCGTCACAAAAGGCTCCAAATTGCACTTCATTATTGAATTCCCTACCATGATCCGTCCTAATAGACACTATAGGACTTCCTAGTTGTCTTTGGATCTTTTTGCTTAATATTTCAAAATAATTAAAGGTTTCCGTTTTGTTCTTTAAAAATTTTGTCCATGTATACCTAGAGTAGTCATCCACTATTACCAAAGTGTAGTAGTTGCCTCCATAACTTTGGATAACGGATGGACCAAATAAATCCATATGTAGTAATTCTAGACACCTAGTTGTGGACACCATGTTTTTAGCTTTATGACTCGAATGAGCTTGTTTACCTACATTACAAGCATCACAAAAATGATGTTCATATTTTAACTTAGGTAGATCTCTTACTAGATCTTTGGATGATAGCGATTGAAGAAGTCGCATGTTGGCGTGACCCAATCTTCGATGCCATAAGGTCGAAGTATCATCCATAGAGGTAAGACATAGTTTGTCATTAGGTTCATTACCGATTTTAATGACATAGACTCCATGTTTCCTAATACCTCTTCCTATGGTTATGCCATTTTTAAGTATCTTACTACCGGTTTCGGTAAAAAGTACATTGCACTTTTTATCACATATTTGTCCTATACTTAAAAGGTTAAAGTTTAGGTTTTCTACGTGACACACATCGTTAAATGTTAGAGATTTGTTAGAAACCGTACCTTTACCGATGATTCTACTTTTTCTATTTCCAAACACCACATTACCTCCATTTACGGATTCATAAGTGGAGAATAGATTCCTATTGCCGGTCATGTGCCTCATGCACCCGCTATCCTTGACCCATTCATCGGGGTCTAGGTCGACCTTTAAGCACACCTACAACAATAATAAACTCAAAAGTTTGGTCCCCATTTGTTCATGGGTCCATTAGTGTTAAACATTCCATTCATGTTGGACATGTATGGATATGATGAGTATGCATTCCATGGAGCAAAGTTTTGAAAGGAAAAATCGTTTTGCATATTAGGGTTCCATCCCATTTGATGGTTACTTCTTGGATAAACGTTATTAGGTCTCCTAGATGCGTTATGTTTTTGAAAAGATGGTGCTTTGTTTCTTTCAAAAGTAGGATTATATTTTGGAGGTGGATGTCTAGTAGTGACATGAGTTGGTTTCTTCCTATTGACGATAACAAACTCATTTCTAGATGAAGAAGCTATGTTATTACAACTAGTTGTCACAACAGATCCACGGATCCCAGTTTGTACACTAGCCGGTTCCCTTTTTAGGGGATCCGTGGGATCCGCCACAATAGTGGCTGGTTTTTCTAGTTCTTTAACAAATTTTGTTTCTTTATTTTCGCTAGTTGATGGATCAAGTTGTTGAATACCTAGACCCTTTTGGTTGTTGTCGATTTTAACACCATCGAGTATTGTATCTAAGGTGTTTGTACTCATTCTAGCAATTTTAGAATCTAAATGATCAACTAGTATTTGAAGTTGAACACAAAGTTCACATTCACCACTTGCTATTTTGCCTTTTTCTAAACGTTTTAGTTTTGCTTTTAATTCTATGACTTCTTTATCTAAACGTTGGTTTTGACTCTTTAACAGCTTATTTTTGTTGATTAGTTTTAAGCTAATGTTGCATAGTTTATCATATTCATTATGCAATGAGTCGTCATCAAGTGATGAACTACTATAGTATTCGTGACATACCTCGTCATTTGCCATGAGACAAATTTCTTCGTCCTCCTCGTCGCTCATTCCCCACGTGCCGCTCACGAACGCCTTTTGATCATCCCGTTTGGGACACTTACTAATAAAGTGGTTTGGGTCCCCACATTTAAAGCAAGTACGATCATCCTTTGGCTTCTCGTCCTCTTTGCTTTTTCGAAACCCTTTCTTATCGTCATATGGTTGTTTGACGTATCTTCCCTTTCTTCTAAAGAACTTTTTAAAGTCCCTTACCGCCATGGCATACTCCTCGTCGTCACTACCCGAGGAAGAGTTTTCTTCATCACTTGAAGCCTTTTTGGCTTTTAAGGCAAGAGATTTATGTTTCTCTTTTACCTTAAAAGCTTCGGAGTCTTTAGCAAGAACAAGCTCGTAGACTTTTAGATTGCCTATGAGTTCATCGAGGGTGAGAGTTGTCAAATCTTTTGACTCTTCGATCGCCGTCACCTTAGATCTCCACTTCGATGGAAGTGCCCTTAGATATCTCCTAACATGGTTACGGCTAGAGAAAGATTCATCAAATGCTTGTAAAGATGTAATAATAGTATTAAAGTTAGCAAATGAATGATCTATAGTTTTCTCATCCGATATTGAAAATTGTTCATATTGTTGAACAAATAAATCAATTTTATTATTTTTAACTTGTTCGTTGCCTTGATGAGTTACAACTAAAGAATTCCAAATTTCTTTAGAGGTTTTGAGTAATGAAATTCTTTCAAATTCCTTTTTCGGTAAAGCATTGTATAAAACCATTTTTGCTTCACTATTTTTTGAAAGCTTTTTCTTCATTTCATCATTTAGTTTATCATGAGTTATGTAAACTAAATTTCCCTTATCATCATTTGAGGTAGCCTCAAAATCACCTTCAACAATAATGTACCAAAGATCAATATCTTTAGACTTCACATATGTTTCGAATCTATTTTTCCAATATATAAAACCATTAGTTTCAAGTAGTGGTGGTCGTTGCATAGATTGCCCTTCCTTATAATTTTCAGAACCCATAGAGATCGAAAAGTTTTTAAAATACAATTTTATTTTAAAACTTTTATAAACTTAGCTCTTGATGCCAATTGTGGAAAACTAGAAGGGGGGGGGGGTTGAATAGTTTTGCCGATTTTAAGTTAGTTTTAAAAACTTTAGATCCGATATTATGTGAAATCGTATGGATGTTGAGAACGTATAGATCTAATGATAATGTAAGAAAATAAGTAAAGATAAGGGATAGAAATGACATAACCGATTTATAGTGGTTCGGCTACAAGGACACCTTCCTTGCCGTACTCCACTCCCCGAGTCACCTACTCGAGAGTTCAAGCACTATGTCAACAAACTCCTTCACTTGGCGGAGAAGCCTTCACAACGTTGCTTACACTTTATCCGGTACAAAGCTAGATACCGAGTCCGTAGCACGGTGGACCAAACCAACACAACTATTACACAACAAATATGTGAAATAATCAAATACAAGATCTTTGCTACAGAAATCTTGCGGAGTGACAAATCAATCAAGGACCCCTTGCTTGGATGACTTGTAGAATGCTCGTGATCTCGCCTTAGAGAAGGACCTATATGAGGATCACAAATAGAAAGAAAAGAAGAACAACTCTCTAGATCTAGTGATCTATATGTTAGAAGAGAATGAGAGTGTATGAGAGATTTAGTAAGAAGAGGGGTGAGTTAGAATGAAGAAATGACTCTCTATTTATAGGCAAATTTCCTTACTGTTCCCCGGATCCCACGGATCCCTTCCAATTGGGATCCGGCTAGCACAAAGCTAGGGATCCGTGAAACGCTCCTCTTTGCCGATGGGTTTTTTGGTTATGGGTCATGGGTTATGGGTTGGTCCATGGGCTTTCTTTTAGATTCAATGTATCTAAGTATACATTGTATCTAGTCTTCTTGGGTATGGATTAAGATCCATGGGTTATGGTCCATGGGTTAAGGTTTTTACCTATCTTAATAAACTATTACAACAAATGCTTAATTACTACATTTTTGTATTTAAAAGATTATATGTAAATGCTTTACAAAAATAACATGTATCCTTATAATTAAACTTAAGACAACATTATATATGTTATCAACAAAACACAAAGAGATCGCAAAATATTAATAAACGTTTTTACGGTTTATTTGTATTAACACAATGCTCAGCCTTTACATTCAAGGTCTGTTTGGCAGTGTTTTTTTGGGAGCTGTTAGCTTTTTGTTATGAAAATAATCTCCTCTAAAATAAATAGCTCTGTTTGGATACATTAACTTTAATCTTTTATTTCAAACAAATATGTCCTAAATAAAAAGCTGATTCATGAAGCTTTTTAAACATCTTGGTGCTGTTAAAAATTTAAATTACTGAAATGCCCTCTAAACATCTGTTTACAATTATAGATATGTCATTTTACATCTCATAACTACATTTAGAAGCTAACTTACCAAATATTTTTATTGAAAAAAGATACAGCTTGTAGCTCATGTTAACACCTTTGCAGTTTACAGCTTATAGTTAACAACTTATAGCATACAGCTTAAAGATAGTTTTACTAAACATTTAGATTAAAAGCCAGAAAAGATATTTAAGTGCATAAAGGGTATGTTTGGCAAAACTAGCTGTAAGCTGTATGCTGTAAGCTGTAAACTGTAAGCTGTAAGCTGTAAATTGCAAGCTGTTAACATAAAGTAAAAGTTGTATCTTTTTTCAATAAAAGTGTTTGGTAATTAGCTGTTAACTGTAATTATAAGATATAAAATGACATAAAAGGACATATATTTAATTGTAAACAAATATAAAAAGTATAAATAATCAACTCATATATTAATAATTAGCTCTAAAATGGCAATAAAGGACAAACGTAAAATTGTAAGCAAACATTCACGAGTGCATAATCAGACGTTAACGAATGCAAATAAGCGAACAAGAATTTTATTGATTTATTTAAGAATAACGAGATTATCTTAGTAATTAAAAGGGCAAATGGCACAAAAAGGAATCAAAGTTAGGGTCCATTTCCAATCAAGGTATTCTACTTTTTTTCTTGCATAAAAAGGTTTCCAACAAAAAATTTCAGCGGATTTGGGTATTTTCATTAACTTCCGTCAACTATTTTTACATTTAAACATTTATAAATTTAGAAGGGCCAGTTTGAAACTTTTTTTTTAGGTGAAACGCATTTTGAAACATTTATAAACCGTTATCCCCAAGAATATTTCTTCCCCAATATCATTTCTTCCCCAGAATCAAATTAGGTCAAAGACATTTTTCCCAAAAATTAAATTAGGGCAAACGGTGTGTTCCCAAATACTAAATTAGGGCAAAGTCATGACAAACTCATCTAATTCATCAAACTCATCAAATTGGGTATACTGGAATCGAAGAAATGCAGGTTGGGAAAAAGATAATTTGATGAATCGTGTTTGTGTGTTGTGCGAATGTGGTGATGTTAGCGGTAAGTGGACTTCTTGGACTGAACAAAATCCAGGCAGGAGGTTTCTTGGATGTCCTAACTATAAGGCAAGAAAGAAGTGTAATTTCTTTCACTGGTGGGATCCAGATTTTGCAACTGAGCATTACAAAGGTAGATTGGCAGATGTGGAAAAACAAATGAAGAAGGAAGCTGTGGAAATTGAGCTGAAAAAAAAGAGATGGGAAGAAGAAGTTGAAGTGTTGAAGTGTACAGTTAGCATGCAATCTAGAGTTATCTTTGTACTGTTAGGAATGCTTTTCTTGATGATTATAAAAGCTTTTTAGTTTGATGAATGTATGTATTGAAAAGCTTTACTTTTGAATGTAATGAAAAGCTTTACTTTTGATGAATCTATGTATTGAAAAGCTTTACTTTTGATTATGGAATGTATTGAAAAGTCAGTGACAGAAATGTCCTTGTTGAAAAGCTTGATCAATGTATTGAAAAATTAGTGATAAAGGACACTGATAAAAGACAGTGATAAGAATGTCAACATTTGCAGCTGCATCTAATGCGAAGGAGAATCCACAGTTGGGAGGAAGGAGAAATGGCTTTCAGTAGAATCCACAGTTGGGAGGAAGGAGATGGGAGGAAGGAGAAATGGCTTTCAGTAGAATCCACAGTTGGGAGGAAGGAGATGGGAGGAAGGAGAAATGGCTTTCAGTAGAATCCACAGTTGGGAGGAAGGAGAAATGGCTTTAAGTGGAATCCATCAGTAGAATCCAAATTGGCTTATATCACATTTGCAGCTGCATCAAATGCTAGCACTGTTATGGTTTGACTGTTTTTACACTATATAAAGGCATAAGCAACAACTCATTTTCATCTCACACCTTTAAGAAAACCTACAACTAAAAAAATGAGCAAAAACAAGAAACCAGGTTGTGTATTTAACTATATAATTTGCATTCTCATATCTTTTTAACTCATAATAATTATATTTTTTATAATTTTTTTGTGCAGAAATCATTTGCATTTCCAATGGTATCATGCTTATGTTTTAAGTAAAAAAAAAGCAACTGATATGGACCATAAGAGCTTGATATTAATTTCTTACAAGTTGTTACAAAAGAGACTAATAAGTTCTTACAAGTTCTTATACACCATATATTAAGTTCTTACAAACAATAAAATACTTAGCCTACTTCAAATGCTTCATCTGGTGTGAGTCCTTGACCTTCATAGTCCTGGTTTATCTTCCTATTATAATTCTTCATTAATAATCTTTGAGAAGTCCTTCTAGGGGGTTGATATCCTGAATTATATTGACCTTTCCAAAATTCATCATACCTCCTCTTAAGCTTTGCTGTTTCATCCTGATTGGCATCCATATCTGCAGCAACAGGATTGGCATCAACTTTTGCAGCTGCATCAACAGGGTTGGCATCAACTTTTGCAGCTGCATCAGCAGGGTTGGCATCAACTTTTGCAGCAGTATCAACAACATCAACATTAGGTTGATCAATATTGACTTCCATATCTTCTGTATTTGCTTGATCAAGTTGTACATCAACCAGAGTATCATCATCAAAAGCATGTACATCATTAGACTGATTATTTGACCTTGTATGAATTGCTTCCTCAAGTTGTACATCAACCAAATGATCATCATCAAAGAGTCTGTATTGGGCATTCTGTGTAATGGTTCTCTTAGTTAGAATATAAATCAATTAAATGACAGTAACAAAAAAAATAAACATCTAAATGAAACTTACCCTGTTTGACACACTATCATTTCTCCTTCCCCTTCCTCTTCCCCTGCTTGATCCACTACCACTTCCTCTGCCCCTCGCACTATTTCATCCACTAGAACTACCCCTTCCACTGCTACCACCTGCACTTGTTCCTCCCATCCATATACCACCTCTAGCAGTCACAAATTTATTCTTTCTACTACAACTTGGGGTTCTAGCATTGACTGGGTCTTGAACCATAGGTCTGCCCTTCTTTTTTGGTGGATTAGCTTGTTGATTAGGTGTTTGTTTTGATGATTCACCTGTTTCCTTAGTACACCCTTTTTTGTTATGACCAAGTTCACCACAATTTTGACATGTCATTGTTCTTGGAGGCCTTGCTACATGTTTATTTTTTTTCAATTCAGACCTATCCTTTGTCCTATTCAATGTAGGCCTACCTGGCATCCTTCTTTCTAATGGTATGCCAGTTAACTGCCATTGCCTACAACTGCATTCCCTCTTTTGTAAGTCCACACCAAATGCTTCAAAATTCCCTTGCCTTACTTCAAACTGATGCCATCCACTTGGATTCAAACTCCACTTCCTGTTAGTATACTACAAGTTAGCAGAGTTTCTACAGCTAGTATTATTTGATCAACATAAGTATATACCTTTGAATCTTCTTATGCAAATCCAAAACCTTGATGATGTTAGGGCAAATATCACTTTTCCAATCTTGACATTCCTTCATTAGGGTGTAATTCCTTGTCATCACATAAGATCTGATGTCTTCAAGCATTCCAGTTATTGGTTTTCTCCTTGCATTCTTTATGTGAGAATTGAAAGATTCACAAAGACCATTTTCAACAGCATCACAATCCATTCCTGTCAACATAATACAAGTGTAGAATAATTAGTGTTGCTAGCCTTATGTGAGAATTATTTATGTAGAATAAGACCTATACCTTCTTTGAAGTATGATCTTGACCATGTCCATGGATCTTTATCCATTAAATACTGATAAGCTTCTTGACTTGCATTTTTTATTTCTTCCATGGTATTTAACCATTTCTGATGATAAGAAGCCTTTGATGCTTGCCAAAACAGGTGTCTAAATAGAACACCAGGGTAGAGCTTGAAAAAATTGGCATAAATATGCCTAGCACATAACCTATGTTCTACCAATGGGACCACTCTCCTAACAGCTTGGTATAGTCCTTTGTGGCCATCAGATATAAATGTGACCCCTTTCCCATCTCCTAACTCAAGGTCTTTGGATAACAATTTAATAAACCATTCCCAAGTGTCTGAATTCTCAACTTGTACAACAGCCCATGCAATTGGGTATATTTGATTGTTTCCATCCCTCCCAATAGCTGCCAACAATTCACCTTGGCACACCCCTTTCAAAAAACATCCATCTAAACCTATAATCTTTCTACAACCTGCTTTCCAACCTTGTTTCAAATTATGAAAACAAATATAAAAACTATTGAACATGTGTGTACCATCTGCAAGAGGATCAATGCGTAACTGCACTGTGGTACCAGGGTTTGTCTTTCTAAGCTCACCAGAGTAATCAACCAACCTGTCATATTGATCTCCAACATTCTGCTTAAGATTATATAGTGCAATCCTTCTAGCTCTACTACACTGATTGTGTGATGTCTTAACCCTATATTTTTTCATTACCATGTCTTGCAGATCAACCACTTTCATATCAGGATACATTCTGATTTTGTCTACAAATTGTCTTGCAATCCATTTTGAAGTCACTAAACATCCAAGATTACACTGTCTACTGCAAGTATGCTCATTCACTAGGGTTCTTATATGCCAAGAATTTCCATCATGCATCTTCACAGCTCTTAACCTAAAAGGACAACAAGGCTTATTGGGATCTCTAGGAACTTTTTTCTTTCTTCTCTCTTTTTCATCAAAGCCACACCTAACAAGCAACTTTTCACTATCACTTTTTTCATACCAAAGTTGGTATCCATTGGCAACAGAATAAAATGTAAGACAATCTTTTACTTGATCTAAGTCTGCATACAATTCACCTAATAAAGGTTTTTTTAACTTCCAATGTGTGTTTGGGTCATGAATAGGGTAATCTCTTTTATTAGAGTCAAACACAATCTCATCCTCATCACTGATGGGCATATCTTCATCTAAGCTTATTTCTGGTTCAACATGAGGTTTCTCTTTTTGAGATTCATCACCTAAGTCTGAAAATAAAGGATCTGCTTCTTTTTGAGATTCATCACCTAAATCACTGTCATTTTCCAACACTAGCCTACTTTCATCAAATACAACAATTTCATTTGTTATGTTCTTTTCATCTAAACTTTTCCTTTCTTTTATCCTAACCTGCCTCAACTCTTCTTCACCCTCAGATAAATGGTCAACTGATGCAACATCTGAGTCTGAGTCTTTGTAATAACTAGTAGGGTTTAACATGACAATAACATAATCACCAGTGTATTCAACTAAACATTCATTCTTATGAGTAACATATAAGGGTATGATACCTTCATCACTACTTTGCCACTTTTCAACAAACAACCTAACATCATCATCAGACTTAATACTTTTTAACCCATTACTAAAGTAATACAGCACAGACACTACTGAATCTATGTTGTTTTGAACAAAAATTTTCAACTCATTATAGGTTAAAGGGGTCACATCAAGAGTAGTTGTGACCATATCAGCATTATGATAGGTTAAAGGTTTTAGACTGAAATACCCGTTATAATAAATATCCAATGTTAATGTACCTCCTTTGGATGAAGAAGCCATCCTGCAAAAAAAAATTATGAACACAAAGGTCAATGAATAAAGATTATTAAGATAATTAAACACGACATTAAGTATTAATTACCTTAACGAACACAAGATACGGTTCAATTTTGTGAACAGTGAATTAGGGTTTATGTGGAGAGTTGGGGAAGAAGATTTGGGGGAAATCTGGGGAAGAAGAAATAAAACGTTTATTTTTATTAACTTTTTACAAAAGTTTCAAACTGGCCCTTCTAAATTTATAAATGTTTAAATGTAAAAATAGTTGACGGAAGTTAATGAAAATACCCAAATCCGCTGAAATTTTTTGTTGAAAACCTTTTTATGCAAGAAAAAAAGTAGAATACCTTGATTGGAAATGGACCCTAACTTTGATGCCTTTTTGTGCCATTTGCCCTAATTAAAAACATGCGTACTTATTTTAATTTGATACCAAACGTATCACTTTATAAATTTCATATAGACATATTTTATTTATTTATTTAAGAATAACGAGATTATCTTAGTAATTAAAAACATGAGTACTTATTTTAATTTGATACCAAACGTATCACTTTATAAATTTCATATAGACATTCTAACTTCAGTGACAATATGAAAGATATGCACATCACAAAAAAGGCAAGAACAATGTCATACGGTTTTTTTATTGGGTGGAGCACAAAGTCATTTATTTAATTGGAACTTTAACACAAAATAGTGTACACAGTTTTTTTTATAAATGATAAGAGGGTATATAAGTAAATAAGTAATCTAAGATGTTAACAGCTCTATGGAAATTTTGAACGCTTTATTGAAGAGCGTTTTATTTTGAAACTTTTTGCTAAAAATAAAAGCTTGTAGCTAGTGTTACCAAACAAGACTTTTTTTTAGTTGGAGCTTTATTTTAGAAATAAAAAGCTAACAGCTTCATAAAAGCTTCAAAATATACCCTACCAAACAGGCCCAAAGTTTCGCTCTTTATCATAGCCATCATCAAATGTAATATATAAATAAACAGTAACTTGGCATCAAGTCTTAGGAGATATCCATTAGCGAAATACTGAAAAGAGAAAAATTTTAAAATACGAATGCAATCAAATTGAAAGCCGATCATCAAATGGGTATAAAACTTTTCCACCAAATATATAACAAAACGATAAAGTAAGAGATTTTATTAACCTTTACAGCATTCTTCATTGACGATATCACCTTTATACATACATTGGTTACATAAATTAAGGATTAAAGTAAGAGTATAGAGTTAGTATTAAAAATAAAAAGGCGAATAGAAATAACATCCGTGAACCTGCTTAATTAAAGTTGAAAACATGGTGGCATTTGATAGCCAAAGCAAGCTTGAAAACTAAAGAGACATAACATAAAAATACAAAGATGTTGAATCATATGTCATACGGTATCAATGAGACGAGCCCATGATTTCAACTCTAGCGTGTCGATGTTATAGATGAGCCTGCAAGATCAAAACAATAAGTAATCTACTCAAAACCAAACATACACATTAAAATAGTGAAATGGACTAAGGATTGTATAAAAAGATGATGGAAACAAAGGCATTATACTTTTTTACAAATAAATTGATAATGCTTAACATATAAGAATTATTTTAATTCAATTGAAAAACTACACATAGAAAGGGACATGATGAACGTTTTAGTTGATGGAGGCTAAAAATGGTGATGTAATGATATCAATCTAAGTTAGACAATGATTTATACATATAATACAAATTTGAAATTGTGTTGTAACAATTGCCGAATATATTTAACAACGATATGAATTGTTTAACTGATATTAGCATTTTGTAAATACTTGCCTAAACAAATCTGTAATAAAAAACGTTTGACTAATTATTCACGATAAAGTAGGAATTTTTAGTCAACTTATTTAATCAAGATAGTTTAAAAGGATTCTAAAATTAAGACATGTAGATAGGGATGAATATTATGTTTGTATAACTGCCAATTTTAAAAGCACCTTTAACTAACAAATTTACATTTTCAAAGGCTGCAAGTTTTAGTATATTTTTGTTGCCACGTGTCAGCCTAAGCTTAAAAGTTAAGTATAGAAAAAATTAATTAGTGAGTAAATAAAAACTCTGTTTTATTAGTATAGATAGATAATACTTGTTATCATTTCATTTTCTAGGTATCGAACAAATTTTTTCCTTTATATGGGTACTTTTCTTTCAAACTCGGCCTTCTTGTGGTATTTTCTGACATTTTTGCCCCTCTTAGCTAATAGGAATTTTTATTTTTCTAAAGGCAAAAATGTCGCAAAGTACATCAAGAAGGACGAATTTGAAAGAAAAATACTTATACAAGGAAAAAAATTGTTCGATACCAAGAAAAATAAATGGTGACAAACATAATACCTTTATAAATCATTTCGTTTATAATATAATAAGAGCCAAAGTTCAATGCGCATATAGAACGAAAGGAGAAGAAGATGAAGTTAAGCATGATTAGGTTTTCGAATATCACTAACTAATGAATAAGGATATTCATTATATAGGTTTTTTAAAACTTAGGGAGTAAGCTAAGTTTCTTAATCCTTATAAAATAAGGAAAACCTTCTTTTTCTCTCTATAAGGCCAATTATGGTGTAGTGGAGGGATTCTAGATCCTTCATCTATACTAATTACAGTTAAGTCCTTATACTTATTGTTTAACGACCGTTAGTTAACTACCGTTAAGTAACTATATTAGTTAATGATCGTTAAGTGTTTTTTCGTGAAATAATAATTAATATAATACACAAATATATTAATTACTTATTAATTGTATTTACGTGTTAACTTGAGTGACCCCATAGGCTCACGTAAATTCCGAACATACATTATTTGTGATATAGACTTATCCCAACAACTCCTACTTGGACATGTCACAAATAAATGTAATAAAATTGGTGAGCGTCTAGAAACACGTCAATGCTTCCAGAAACACCTGAGTGTAGTTTCGTAAAGTCTCAGTTAAATGATTTAATCAATTAGTACCCCTTTGTTTCCGATATCGTATTAAATAACGATATGGAATTTGTTAAAAATAGATATGGATCTAGGTCATTCCATAATTCAACGATTTTGTTTCTCGTTTCAATGACTAATCAAGATTACCAAATTTTTTATCAGGACATATCCAAATCTCGTTCGGGTGCGGCCGCACAAACATCTGATCAATCCCACGAGGGGCCCAGTGGCATCATACTTCAAATTTAATTGAAGGAACAAATTTTGTATTGACTGAACGTGTCATTCATATGCTTCACAACACTATTGAAAATAGCTCTTATAACTAACAATTACGAATAGTGTTAAACTAAATTCAAGAAATGGGATCTACACACACATGACCCGCTTGTATCTCAAGTCTATAAGTAAAGATAATCACTTAGAAGATTCACTAATGACGCCGATCCTTAAAGTGAAAATCTTGTTAGTTGGGGTAGTCTGATATGCAAACTTGTGAATATCATGTGAGTTTGGCAGGACACATCCTTTAATATTCAAAGAATATAACCAATCACTCATATTTGTCTTAATTCAACTATACTCTCGTATTGTTGATCGACAATGGACGGTTTAGAATGATATCAATCATTCACGGATTTAAACATACAAATATAAGATGCAACTTATTATTAAATGAAAATAAACATACATAGTACTATGATTTATTATATAATTAATTTTTGTTTAACATCCCTTATCCAAATACTAAATAAGTCAATGCATGATAATCCTAGTTGTAATGACAATCTTACTTTCTGACAAGGCACATATTTTATTAAATTCAACTAAATTTTGATCTTTTGAAAGTTTGAGATTGTTATTATTATTTAATTAGTAATAATATTATTATTACTATTACTTTTAAAATTTATCTTTTAGTTATTATTATTATTATTATTATCAAACATCGCTTCATGAGAAAATCAA
The DNA here is from genome assembly GCA_019973895.1 of Chrysanthemum seticuspe. Classification (NCBI taxonomy): domain Eukaryota; kingdom Viridiplantae; phylum Streptophyta; class Magnoliopsida; order Asterales; family Asteraceae; genus Chrysanthemum; species Chrysanthemum seticuspe. The sequence continues at coordinate 137,560,363 of BPTQ01000008.1, forward strand.
AAGTATTTACAAGATATTGGTGAGAAGCCGAGACACTAGTTGGGCTCTCACCCTTTTCTGAATACAAAACCTTACTCTATGAAAAATAAAGGCACCACTCTTGACATTATTGGAGTGACTAACAACAATAGTCTTGATGCATGATAGTGTATCCAAAGCTTCCACGTCAAGCTCCCCAAATGTTAAAAAAGCAAATAGTATGAACTTGTAACTGTTGTCTTCACATTTGGACGCATATTTCTTTTTCTTCTTCTCCACAGCATTATGTAAGGCTACCCCCGGAGCCCACAAAGATGCATCGATACCAACAAAAGAAGAGATTCCAATCACATCCAAACATTCATCCTTACCTTGAAACCACTTGAATAGTAACAATCCATTTTTCATCGTTTTCAACTTAAACCATTTTCTTCAAACCAAAAATACACACAAACTCTTTTTTAACAAAATCATTTTTATCTCACTCAATTTATTAACAAAGACGATTTTCTTAAAAAGAGGTTTCACTACTACACAAACATGAATAGAGACCCCTACATGGAGACCCTTTTATAAAAAAACAGGTCTCGTAAAACTTTTCCACCTAGAAAAATAAGATTTAGACCGGTTTCTATAATTCAAACGGGTCTCCATTTGGAAAATCTATCAAGACCTGGTAATATGTTAAAGACTGGTCTATAAAGATAGCTATCCAGACCTGTTGGTACTTTAAAACACGTCTTATTCTGTTTGACCCAAAAAGACCCTTTTCTATTCAACCACCGGTCTATGCTCTGTGAATGGCGGGGACATGAAAACTTGAATTTCATCTCAAAATTTCATTCCCACTCAACATACCCAAACCCTAATCCCCTTCTCCATATTCACTCCTGCCACAAAACCACCTCTACCACCATCACCATCATTAAGCCACCAAATTAAACCATTAAGCCACCAAATTAAACCAAAAAAGAGTTTGCTATAGATCTACATCAATGGCTACAACTGCTTAACTAAGAGTTTAAAACTTTCGCGTAGGTTGTCAAATGTAACTTGTTTTAGTTGTTCTAGTTAAAATCTTACACATTGGTTGGTTGGAACATTTGATGTTTACAACAGTTGGTTGCTTTACTGGCATGCATACTTATTAATGATGTTTCTGATTGGCTTAAACTCAATATTACTTGTGTTACTCAAAATGCATGATTTAGGGGCTATTTCGGGTTGCTTTCAGAATACACTTATAGGGGCTGTTTGGGATTGCTTGTTGAAAGTGCTAACATGTTTAATAAGCAATCCAACACAGCTAATTTTTTTTATTGTTAAACTAAGAATAGAGACAGGTTTTACATCTTGAAACCGGTCTAAATTAGGTTTTTGAGACCTGTTGTTAAGACCACAACCTGTCTTCATTTTGTTTTAGAGACGTGTTTTAATCATCCAACCGGTCTCAAAAAGTGTAATCGAGACCTGCTTAGAAACCGGTCTCTATTTGATTTCACATGGAGAGCCCCCCTCATATAGACCATATGAAAAACCAGTCTTGATTTGATTCTGGACGGGTCTCCAAAGTACATTTTGTAGTAGTGTTTGTGTGTGTTTTGGCTTTAAAAAGATGAACAAAAAGGTTTAAGTTGAAAAATTATAGAAGTGGGTTTGAATTATAATACTAATAATAATAAAGCTAAATACTAATAATTGTATTTTTTTTTTGTAAAACGAATTTATAAAAAGAGCGGTGTCAATAATGTCCCATGATGACTCAAGTGAAGGCAATTAATTTAACTAGGACATATGCAAGTAGAATGTATATATGATTCATCAGCAATTGGATTTACTAGGAATTAGGGGCGAGTAAATGGACCGAGAACCGATCGGAACCGAGAACTGAACCGGAACCGAATCGAATTTTAGAACCGCGGTCCGGTTCTCGATTTTTCATTATTGAAAAATGCGGTTCTCGGTTTGGTTCAGTCCGGAACCGCGAGTATCGGTTCCGGAACCGAAGAACCACCTACTTTAATGTTTGTGTGTTTTAGAAAGCTACCATAAAGTAAGGCGGTGCACTTCATAAATTAATGTTTAAGAGCAACTACTATAATACAAGATAAATGATGATTATCAACAACTTATACATTCCTTGATTTTCAATATAGTTCTGCAGCTAAATTAGCAACATATATCATTTGGCTTTACGAAGATGAAATATATGTTGTTTCTACAATATTAAATATGGTGTCACCTAGATCGGTAGCTACTTTTCATCCCAAAATATGTGAATTGCCTCCGATGTAGCAAGGGATATTTGCGACACCAAGTTAAAGTTTCTAAGAATACGTTGATTCTCTTTAAATTGATTATAATTCGCCATAGCATATATTCATTACATACATATTTTGTCACGCACCCCATAATACATAACCTAGAGCTAGAGAGAAAGATATATAACCTGAGCTCCAGTGGGAGAGATCAGAAAGTAACAATGATCCAAGAAGAAAAGAGATGCATTTTTTTAAAAAATTTCGGTTCCAATCGGTTAGACCCGCAAGGAACCGAACCAGACCGTGAACCGAACCGGAACCGAGACATGTTACTCGGTCCGGTTCTCGGTTCCTCGGCCATCCGTTTTTCGGTTCTCGGTTCCCGCGATTCCGGTTCGGTTCCGTGCGGTTCCGGAACCGTGCTCACCCCTACTAGGAATCACATATTTCTAGAAATTTTCTTATTATAGTATTATAAGAGCCAAAGCTCAACGTGTATATAAAACGCACATTATATATTCTTTTTAAAAAGAAACAATTATATTAAAGGAACCACAAGAATAAAATACAAAAGAAATGGCAATCCATCATCTTAACAAGCTAATTAAAAAAGATAGGTCAAAAAAAATAAAAAATACACAATAACATAGGACACTAGGAACTTACAACAAACAACTACTAATACTAGCTAACAAAGCACATGACTAAACCTAAGACATGAAGTGACATCCTCCTTATTGTATAAATAATATTTTCCTGGTATAGATTTTACAGTCAGTGGAATTTTGATCGTGGACAAAACACAACTTTGTAGTTAGTACCACCAGGGCATGAAGATTGACTAGTCACGTCCTCTATGGGGTAGCTAATTTTAGCATCGGGACACCTATCTTTGAAGTACTTAGAATAATTTGTTGGCCCACAACCATACTCGCCAGTTGTAAAAACGTTACAAGGGTTGTTACATCCTCCTTGAGCTCGTAGTTTCTTAGGGCACTGACGAATGAGATCAACAGCGGCACAACTTAGTTTCTTGCACGAAGCATCGACACTGAGAGGGCCAAACTCCATTGGGATATTGAATCCATCAAGGACGGATATGACAGGAAAGTCAGTATTATTGGCTTGGACATTTGGAGCAAACTCGGCTAAAGTAAAAGGCGGTGTCCCATAACCTTGGCATTCAAGGAATCCATTGCAGTCGCCAGTTTCACAATTCCCTCCTCGGCCATTGGCATCAAAGTTGCATTTGGTTCGTCCCCATATACGAGCTCCTGACAGCCCCGGGGTTAGCGTGAGTTGCCAAATTTGACCAGTTTCAATACGTCTACCTGCACCAGGCCGCCATTGACCAATTTCGTTACCTATACCTTCACCAGGCCTGAGAGCAGCCCATACAGTGTATGGACATTGGTTTATGACATCGATATTCGTTGCTTGTGTGGAAGTGAAACAAAAGATGGTGAGAATGATGAATGAAATGAGAAAGTTATTGACATGATAAGCCATGTTTGGTATGTTGAGTGGATTGGTGTGGTTTTGGTAGAATTGTAGAAGGGTTTATATAGGGAAAATTCGAAGGCTTGGAATATGTTCATAAGACAGAAAATGGAATTTAAAATAGTCAGAAATAAACAAAATATTTCAGCGTGTTTTTAGTTTTGTCGTTTTGGGTTGAGGTGTAAGGCTCATTCACATCCATCATATCGTACTTAACAGCCTTTGAAGTAATATAATTTTACCGTGGATAACTCTTTTATCAAATATATATATAGGGAATAACATTGCTGCTGTCTGCAGCAGGTTGTTACCTGCTTTTCTTTGAAAAGTGGATTTTAACATTTTCACATACAGCCCTCAAGTTTTATAATTTTCACAATTGATCCCCCGTGTATACCTTGCAGCAGACAAGTTCCCTGCAGTTAGCTGCAGGGATTATTTCCCCATATATATAATGTTACATATAGACTACATAAAACTTCCAATTGTACGATACACTTATACTTCAAATATGAAAAACATCTTCCATCTTAGTTTAACTGAAGATGTAAGTTTCTCGTTCGATATAATTGAAAAGTTAATATTAATGGAATTGTCAAAATCGTTAATTTGTTATGATGAAAATGGAAGTTTTGGAAGTATATATTTGTGTGTAATGGAATTGTAAAAATCGTATTAGAAAATAGTTTACTTCTACTTGTCCGAGAATTAACTTTGAGTAGAATATAATCTGAGCAAGTAAAAAACAAAACCTCCCCCAACCAAAAGCGACTATGGCGAATTCTGTTTAAGGTTTTTTATTTTTTTCGTCAATTGGTTTTGGGTAATAATTGCTGCATTAATTAAGCACATAGCTCTTTGTTGAATGAGTATCGATATTATGTCGGTTAGTGCCTACTATAATTGACCATCCAATTCACGATTCCTTCTAAACGGGTAGATAGAACCTGCGCGTTGTAGCGGGGCCTATTTGGTGTTGATGTTTGTAATTTTTTTTTCTTTTCAATACATTCTTGTTTCCGTTTATTTGGGCATGCTGCATTTTGCAAAAGCTTTGGGAGTACCTGTTTGCAAATCAAAAAGAGATATATATGTAGTTCTTTGGCACGTGCTTATCTGCTAACGAACTTTTTAAAATAAGTAACCTGATACTGGTCGTTAATTTACATCAATGGTGTTGCCGTTGAAAACTTTCAAGTCACAAATCCACTTTTATGCAAACTTCTATTATAAGACGGAAAGAAAACTACATTGGCTAGACGGCTACTATCACCTGTCTTTATTAATTAGATGATTCAATCAGAAGCTTGAACTAATCCTACATGAAGTTTGAGCAAAAGGCTAAAAAGAAGCTGTACTCTGAAATTTAAAGGTACCCTGACTTGCTGGTCACAAATTTTCCTGTTCCGCAGATTGTTAGGCAGCCAAAAGGGAGTTTTTTAAGGAACTATTTGCAGCAAATCCTAGTGCATGAATCCACTAAAGAATAATCACTAAAAGTCCTATGTTTAGTCATAACTAGCAACTAATATCACTATGTGTGATTTTCTAAATTAAGCTACAAGCATGCATTCAATATGGCAAAATAAACTATCATCCAAAAACATGTAATGCACATTCATGCAAGTTAATGAAAATAAAAGCATCCAAAATAGAAAAATTGATCAAGAATAATTCTTGATTATAAACCGTCGGGTGGTAAAATTGAAACACACACCCGAAGCTAACTATTCGAAGTTTGCCAGATTACGTCCTAGTTAAACCAAGCATAATGCATCAAGAGACCGTGGCCGATAAACCTACTAGTGTTTAACCTACTAATAAAAGTTTAATACTAATAGTCTAATAAAGTTATCCCAACCAAACCAAGTTAAATTGTTTTTAAGTTATCACGCATTAACCTCACTTAAATTTCTTTTTGGGGCTTTTACGAATCTCCTTGATTGCCTTACCAATTGACTTGAGCTCGCCCATTGTCTCCACATGCATTGAAGCTTGTCGATTCATCATCGTCTCTTGTCTTCGCATCATCTCCCTGAAGTTTGTGGTTGTGTAGGTAGGTGAAGGAACGCGAGGAAAGTTTGGAGGATCGAGAGAACCGAAGTAAGTAGAAAGAGAAGGAGTACGAGCTCGGGAGGTGCCTTCATCAGGCATCTCTTCATCATCATCTACGTGATGAGATGAGGAGCCTTGATCACACTACACCAAAATCAGGGTTTGGGGACGGACATATTTTTTGGGTCGACTTTGTCGTCCCAAATTGCATGTAGGACCCACACGATTTTCAACAAATACAGAAGTCAGATAAGAACTTTTGACCCATGCACTTTGGGACGACAATGTCGTCCCATTTTGTAATTATTTAATTTTTTGGTATTTAAATAACTTTTCACGAAAATTAAATACATCCCGCCAGTTTTTTTACCCCGCCAAACACTCGTCCCAAAATGTAAATCTATTTTTTTAACACCAGTTTTTAGTTAAATTATTTATTTTAAATAATTTTATTTAATATAGAATTAAAATTAAATAGTTTATATTTATGATTAAATACTTTAATCTAAAATTAAATACATTTATAGAATTAAAAAAAATATTTACCGCCAATTGTTTCCCGCCATTATTTTTACCGCCAATAGTTTCCCGCCATTATTTTTAATTAGTTTATTTAATTTTAAAAAATTATTTTTATTTAATTTAAATAATTTTATTTAATATAGAATGAAAATTAAATAGTTTATATTTATGATCAAATACTTTATTTTAAAATTAAATACATTTTTCCCGCCATTATTTTTCCCGCCATTATTTTTCCCGCAAAGTTTTCCTTATATATCCCGTCAAAACATAAATAACCACAAAACACACGTAACAATAAAATGGCTGATTACACGCCGAAAAAAGAGTGGTCACTGGTTTTATCGTCCATATATCTCTTTACTCGAGTTCTTGATACGTATGGGTCAGAAATTTATGATGAATATGGTTCTTATAAGAACATAGATCCGTTTATGAGAGACCGCATTCTGGAATGGTTAAGGAAATAGCGATTCTACAGAGTGTATTTGGACAGTGAAGCTACTTCTGCATTATGGAATGGAGGAGCAAACCTACTGGAAGCTGAAGCAATGTGGGAGCAGTTCGTCAAGCAAAGGAAGGAAAAAGATGAAGCTGAAAAAAGCCCGTTCGATTACACATTTGATGATGCGGGAAATAGGGTAACAAATCTTGAAGCATTGTTTGAACAGTTCGTCAAGCAAAGGAAGGGAAAAGATGGTGCAGGTTCTAGCAGAGCGGGAAGTAGCAGGGAAAATAATTGAATGGCCGAGTTGTTTTGTTTGATCTGTTTCATTTTGTTGTCAAGTTGTTTCGTTTGAGTTGTTTCGTATGTCGTGTGTAGCATATGGTTTATGTCGTGTTGTGTATAATATCGTTTGCTTGCCGAGTTGTTTCGTTTGATCTGTTTCGTTATGTTGTCAAGTTGTTTCTTTATTCATGTGTAATTTAGTATTGGAAAAGGGGTGTTTGGAAACCATAATCTTGTTAACTTAGAACATGGTCAAATTGAAAGGTACATAGTAATAAGTGACATGTTAACTTAGAACATGACCAGCTTTACAAATCCAGCATGTGCTTTGATTTATAAAAATACTTGACGGATACATATTACAAGAACAACGACAACAACATCAACAACAACAACTACCAGAACAATAACTACAACAACAACAACATCAACAACTACCAGAACAACAACTACATCAACAACAACAACTAAAAGAACAACAACAACAACTACGTACAACAACAACTACAACTACAAGAACAACAACTAATACTACATACGAAGATTATCCATGTCACCTAACAGCTCATGAAGTAATGCATCCGACTGACATGCGTGTCGTCAGGAATCGTTGCCATTTCAAGTTTGGCCTCAAGCACCCTTATTCTTGTCTCTAGCACATGTTTTTGTGTTTCAAGCAAGCTTATCCTAAGATCTTTTTCATGGCAGCTCGAGCACTCTGTTGGTGCAGAGATTGTTCTTAAGTACTCGTCAAATGCATCATTCCACATAAAATATCCGCACCCATTATCTTTTCTGGGCTGTTACATAATAAGAAAATTTTAAGAGATTACAACCCAATTATTTGTATATTTACATAAATAAGAAATGTATGATTGTTCACCTTTGACAGAGGACATGAATAATATTGTTGTCCAGATGAATATTCTCTATGCGATGTTCTTAATTTTATATTTCCTGCTCCACAAGAACACATAAAAGGATTAAATGGCTCCATATCAGGTTTTGAAATTTGTGCGAAGATAAGAGGTTGAGAGGTTGAGTGGTTTTGAGGATAAGATCTGGTGGCTTTTGGTGGGATAAGATCTCAAGTTTTCTTTATGTTATATAGAGCAGACCTGGTAGATTTTGGTGGGAAATTTTGGCGCCATTATTTTTGGAGGGAAGTTTTGGCGCCATTATTTTTGGAGGGAAGTTTTGGTTGGATGTTACATATCATGTATCATGATACTATCTCGATTCATCCGTTTTAACATGTCATGTATAACGACATTATCTTGACTCGTTCGTTTAACATTTCATCCGTTTTAATTTATCTAAAAAATTTATCATTAATTTTAAGAATCCAAACAACCTCAAAAGTAGCAAAAATTTTAAGAAATTTTATAACTAATTTAAACTTTATATAACTAATTAATTAATTTTTAAATTATTTAAAAAGTTTATAACAAATTTAATTTATTTAGTATTAATTAAATAATTTAAACACACTATATTATACATAAAATAAAGGAAAATAAAAAAAAAAGACAAAAAGGGACGACATTGTCGTCCCCTTTTTTTTTACCAAAAATTTTCACGAAAAGTTAAATATGCCGCCAAATAATTCGGGGAAAAAAAACAAAAAGGGACGACATTGTCGTCCCTATTTGGTCGTCCCAAAATAACTACAATAATTGACCAGATCTCTTTCTTCTCTATCTTCATCACTTACCCAAAAAAACCCACAACAAAACTGCTATAACCCTCGTAAAAAAAGAAAAAAAATCGGGAAAAATCACAAAAAAACACAATTTTCTTCAAAACACTACTATCACTCTTACCCATCAATTACACACGCACCACTGTGCACAATTTGTATAATTTTTGTTATTTTGTCACATTTAAAGGTATTTTTTTTGATAAAATTTGGTTTGTTAATTTAATTTCTTTAATTATGGTTTTGTTTACAATGGTTTTATGTTGTGTTTGTGTTGGTTAGATGGTCCACCGCAACAGCTCACCACCACCGTGAACCACCGCCGTGAACCACCACCAACAACCGCAGCAGCTGCAGCAGCTCCACCACCACCACCTTTTGTGTTGGGGTTAGTGACTTTTTTTTTTAATTTTGTTAATGTGTTTTGGTACGACAATGTCGTGCCTTAAGTTTTTATTAGTTAATTTGGTACGACAATGTGTTTTGGGACGACAATAGTTTGTTTAACTTTGGTTTTATGTGTAGTGTTTGGGACAGCCGGGACAGCCGGGACAGCCGAGACCACCTCTTTTTCTCTTTCTCTTTTCTTCACTTCGTGTATTTCAGCCGCGAAATAGGTATATATATATATATATACTTTTATTACTTTTTCGATAATGTATATACTTTTATTACTTTGTCGATAATGAAAATGATATGTGATATCGAAAAAAATGTTATGTGATATGTTATTAATTGTTACTTATAAACTTAAAGTGACCGTGTTAAAATGAAAATGATATGTGATATATATGTTATTAATTGTCGATAATGAAAATGATACTTGTGTTACTGTTTTTAGGATTTTAGTGATTAATTTTGGAAATTCCCCGTCCGAAGTTAATCATCCTATAGAAAACCCGTCCGAAATTAATTTATTAGAAATTAATTTCGGAAAGTCCCCTGTTTGGGACTGCTTTTTGAATGTTTTGTCTCATTTAGGATATGGATGCGTATAACTGTTTTACTATTTGAGAGAAATTCGACAGTATTTCCCTTTCACTCCTACGAATATGTCTTTAATGCACATATTTGGGGAGTTGAGGGGAAATACTGCCGAATTGTTTTCAAATAGTAAATCAGTTATACGCATTCATATATGAGACGACACATTCAAAGAGTGGGTTAGGATTGCCTTCCATAGTTGCACTAGGTAAACAGAACAGCTCATAATTACGTCTTTTCATGTTTGAATATGTATGTATATATACAAATTAATTTTTTTGAATATGTTTTTTTACAACGCAGTCATGACAATTGATAAGAGTTGGACCACTGTATCCAACCGTAATTCCCCAAAATTTTTAAATGGTCTTTTTGCATTCATCGCGCATTGTAAGCCATTGGTAAACCCCATCACAAAAATGATTCATTGCTCATGTGTTCGTTGTGGTAACGCTCCAACTAAATTGGGTACGCTCAAAACTCTTGAGTCACACATATCTAAATACGGGTTTGACACACTTTATACCCCTTGGAAATATCACGGTGAACCACTTCCTCCACCCGTAGTACATAACATACCACAACCACCTTCACCTGAACACATGAACATGGATGCATTCTTCCAAGATATTTCTGCTGATAATGTCCCAACTCCACCATCTCAAACAACAGTTTCTCAACCAGATCAAACAACAGGTCCTCAACCAGCTCAAACCAGTGATCATAACATTACTAACAAGTATGAAGAGTTACTTGCTAGGTCCACCCAAAAGTTGTACCCAGGTTGTGATATGACTACATTGGGCTTTACGTCAGAGCTTTCGCACATCAAGGTCTTACATAAAATAACTGATGTCGGGTTTAACAAGATTCTAGCTCTTTTGCAAAAGGCATGTCCCCCTAGTAAAGGATTCAATTTCCCACCGTCATACTATGAAATCAAGAAGACATACAAAGATATCGGGTTAGGATACGAATCGATCCATGCTTGTATAAATGATTGTTTTTTATTTTGGGGATCAGATGAGAACAAAATTCTCAATAATTGTCCAATCTGCAACGAGAGTAGATGGAAAAACCAAAAGACAAACGGGAAAAAAGTTGCCAACAAGGTGTTGCGTTACTTTCCGTTAAAACCTAGACTACAACGTATGTTCAACACAAAAGACATCGCAAAGTGGATGACTTGGCATGCTACTGGACAGTCTAAGGAAAACGGTAAGTTGAATCACCCGTGTGATGGTCAAGCATGGAAAAATTTTGACATAATGAAACCTGAGTTTTCTCGTGACCCTAGAAACGTCCGATTAGGGTTAGCTACTGATGGTTTCAATCCGTTTGGCAACATGAGTCAAGGTTACAGCATGTGGCCGGTGATATTGACAACATACAACACACCCCCTTGGATGTGTATGAAAGAGACTTCTTTAATGTTGACGATGTTAATTCCTGGCCCTAAATCAGCTGCAAAGGACATTGATGTTTTCTTGCAGCCTTTGATCAAAGAACTCAAAGAGTTATGGATAGGAGAGTGGACTTTAGACACTGCTACGGGTACTCATTTCCAAATGAAAGCGGCGGTTTTATGGACTATCAATGACTTTCCAGCTCGAAGTAGTTTGTCTGGGTGGGTTGGACAAGGCTACTATGCATGCCCCACATGTAATCAGGACACTCCATCGCTTCCTGTGAAGCATAAAATCGCTTATGTTGGGTATAGAAGATTCTTACGCGTAAGTCATCAACTGAGGAAAAAACATAAGGAATTCCATGGTAAACCTGAAAAGAAACCTCCTCCTAAAAGCTTTACCCATGAGGAAATCATGATTCAAATTAGTAAATTCTTTAAACGTGTCTCAGGGAAGCATCCAAATACTTTAAAAAATAACCCTAAACCAAATCGATAAATCGAATTGAATTGGAGTAAGCGTTCTATCTTCTACGAACTGGAGTATTGGCCCGTTCTTCTACTAAAACACAATCTCGATGTCATGCACATCGAAAAGAACGTGCTTGAGAGTGTGCTGAATACCTTGTTAATGAACGACAAATCCAAAGACACGCTAAAGGCAAGGCAAGACTTGAAAACTTTGGGAGTTCGAAAGGAGTTGTGGCTCGTTGATAAAGGAAACGGGAAGTTCGATAAGCCTCATCCAACGTACTCTTTCACACCAGAAAACAGAAAACTTTTTTGTAAATTCATCAAAGGAGTTAGACTACCTGATGGGTTTGGATCGAACTTCAAGAAAAAAGTGACCGCTGATGATAACAACATAACAGGCCTAAAATCTCATGACTGTCATATAATGATGCAGCGGTTACTTCCTTATGGAGTTCAACGATACTTACCTAAAGACATTTCAACCCCATTAATCGAGCTCTGCTTATTCTTTAAGCAGATTTGTGCTCGAAGTTTGATGCAGCAGGACATGGTGAAAGCTAAAAAGCAAATGATCGAGGTTATGATTAATTTAGAGCAAATATTTCCTCCTGCTTTTTTTGACATAATGATTCATTTGGTTATACATTTACCTGAAGAGGCTATTCTAGGTGGCCCTGTTTACTACAGGTGGATGTATCCATTTGAAAGATACATGAAAAAACTAAAACATTATGTCCGAAATAAAGCCAAGCCTGAAGGTTCTATAGCAGAGGGTTATGTTGCAGAAGAAGCATTAACTTTCTGTTCGCGTTATCTTAAGGATGTCGAGACAAGATTTAATCGTCTTGACAGAAATGATGACGGTTTTCCAGAACAACCAAATAAATTCCAGGTGTTCCAGTTCGTAGGCAAACCGGTGGGTAGAGAACGCCCGACCATGTTGAATACAGATGTTATGCAGGCAGTTGTATGGTTTATACTTAACAACAGTCCTGAAATAGAAGCAGACATCCTGGCGTACAAAGAGTACGTTTCTTATTTTTTATATTTTGAAGAACCCTTTTTTTTTCTTAAGTTATTTGTTTCCGATGACTTATTCATTACCTTTTTGCAGTGAATTTCCTAACGATACCGTGGAAACAAGTTTTCCTCCCTGGTTCAATCACAAGGTAAACACATTAGATATATTACCTTGTAGTCCAGAGTTATTGCTCATCTAAATCTGTTTGTATCTTTTTCGTAGATTCGTGAAAAGAGCGTGGCAAAAGACCCAAGTTGTAGTCCCGAGTTACTCTCTTTGGCATGTGGACCTTCATCTAGTGCAAGTACATACCCCGTATGCATAGTGAACGGTGTGAAGTTCTTGGTGCATGAGCGCGATAAACTTCATACCACTCAAAGCAGTGGAGTTTCAACACCCGGGCCTGATGGAGCTATGTATTATGGTCAACTAGAAGAAATTCTAGAGCTCACTTATATGGGCAACCGTAAGGTTGTGTTGTTCCGATGTATATGGTTCGACACCCGTAACCCTACTAACCCTACGCCACGCTCCAGACGTTCTTACATTGATCATGGCATACATCATATTTTGACTGAACGGGATGCTTTTAGAAATCAACAATACATTCTTGCGACACAAGCAACACAAGTCTTCTACCTTGAAGACCCTGCTAGACGACCACCTCATTGGAAGGTTGTCGAAGATGTTCATCATCGGAAGATCTGGCATGGGGATGTGGTAGATTCTTATCAGGATGTTATACATGGCAGCAGTTCATCTGATGTTGCATTGTCTGTTGGTTTAACTGGTTTTGAGTATGCGAATTTGAGTGTAAATGATGAATCAGCAGAAGTGGACGCCCCACCAGATGTTGTTGCTGAAGAAGATGCTGATTTTGTTACTAATGAAGATAACGTCGTTGCCCATGTCCTTGATGATGATGATGTTGACGTGTCTGATGATGATGAAGTGAACCCCACTATTGTTGTTGAAGAAGTTTTATCTAGTGATGATTCTGATTATGACAATTAATTGTTTTTGAATTGTAATTTGATTATGACAATCATTGTTTTTAAATTGTAATTTGAATGAAATTGTTACTATATGTTTATATGAATGTGTATATTAGTGTTAATTGGTCCACGAAATTATGTGTTCTTTTACTTGTACTTTTACAGATGGCGAGTGTACAGCCTAGATCACACGGCGGGGATGCTGGCGGTGATCCACCAAGACGGCCCTCATTTACTTTGCCGGGCTATTGCGCAGGTAACAAATTGTGATTTTTTATTTTATTATTTTATTTTTTATTATTATATAATTTTTATTGTTAAAACTAAATTTTTTTTACATGTATTTTCACAACTTAATAACTTATATTTGTAGGTTCAATGATCACCGGTGAGACGGCAAATCGGGCCTTAAGGAAGGCTTTTAGGGAGAATAACGGACAGCCTTTGCCTATAGGCTTTGATACCGATGATCAAGGCACCTTCACACCGGTAGGCACTTATGCAATGCAGTTAAGTAGTCTTATGGGGGAACAAGTGAGGCCACTTCCCCTTGATGCCGATTGGGAAGAAATTCCTGATTCTTATAAGGCGCATATAATGCCGACCCTACAGGTTATATTTATTGTTTATTTTATTTCTATTGTGATTGTTATTAACCGTTTAGATATGCTTGTTATATTTAAATTGTGTGTTTGTTTAAATGCGTATACTTTTTTGCAGACCTATTTCAACCTGGCGCCTTGGTTGAATAATGAGACCAAATTCACGGTTGGACAGAATGTTTATACGGTGGGGGAAAGCATAGGACTTGGGCTATGGTTACAGCAGAGGACGCTATACCGAAAATACAAACACAGGCTCAAGTCTAGATACTTTGATATCCACGAGACACCCGCGGCGGCAAGGGCACATCCGCCACCCAAGAAATCCTGGGGGAACAGAACCCAAGAGGAATGGGAGATGTTGGTTGACTGGTGGTTAGACCCGAAACGGATGGCAAGATCGACCACAAATGCAGAAAATCGATCAAAAAACAAGATTATAACTTACCAAGGTCGACAGTCGTTCGTTCAAGGACGCAACATTCATGTAAGACTCGTTATAATTTTTGTGATTTTTAAAGGTTTTTATATTGTTTATATTTACCTCGTTATCAATTTATTTTATATTGTATGTATAGAGGGTCAACAATAACAATCAAAATGAAGACCTGCTTGAAACCTGGAGGAGAGGCCATTCAAAAAAAGATGGCACATTTGAGACGAGAGAGAACGAGACGGCTTACGTAAGTAGTTTATCTCTTAACATGCGTCATTATATTAAGTTACTTCTCATTTATTATTTTTTTCCTAACTTTTATTTTTTTATTTTTTTTTATTATTTTTTTTTGAAATTACACAGAATGAGATGAGGGCCCTTCAAGAGCAAGTCAGAGCCGGTCTCATCCCGTACATGAGCAGCTTGGAAATATTGCAGCGTGTAGTTCCGAGTGATAACCGCCAGAACTGGGCAGGCAGGGGCAGGAGGTTACCTGGTGGTGGCTCAACCGCTCGCAGGTTCACACGTGGGCATGCTACTGAAGATTACGTTACTAGGGAGCATATGGCAGAGGCGATGAGGGAAACCAAGGCTGCTCAAGAACGGGCTCGTCAGGCTGAGGCAGAAGCTGCCGCGGCTAGGCAAGAGTCTGCCGCGGCTAAGGAAGCCGCTGTCGCGGCCCAAGCCGCAGTTGGGACATACGGAACTTACCTTCAGAATTTTTTGTCCCACTACAACTCATCACAAGGTAATCCATTTTCACCTCCCTTTCCCTCGGTACCCATTCCTACCCCTTTTCCCCCTCCCGGCCCTTATGGTTTCCAAGCTTCCACTTTCAACCCCAATAATGCATTTGCCGGTTGTTATCACCCCACCTTTCCAAACTCTATCACGTGCCTAGGTACTAGTTCGAACTATGCTATGCCGCCACCAGACCTTAACCGGTACAACTCACAAAATAATCCCCATTTGAGCCAAAATGATCATATTGATAATAATGACTTGAATAATAATGATGATGATAGTGGGGATAATAATGAGGCGGGCAACGAGTCGGGTGACGAGTCGGGCGGCGAGTTCTTTGAGGAGTAGGCGGGAAGTTAGTTTGTGTATTTTAGACTTATTAATATTATGGAATAGTATTGTATTTGTCGAATGTTATTTAGGAAATTTGAGACATGTTAGTTTGAGACATGTTATTTAGGAAATTTGCGCCTTGTTGGTTTGAGACATGTTAGTTTGAGACTTGTTAGTTTAAGAGTAGTTTACTTTGTATCGTATTTGTTAAATGGTATCGTAGAATTGTGGAATGTTATCGATCCGTTTAGTAATTTGGTATTGTATCATATTGTCGATTTGGTATTGTGGATTGTGATTGATTACAGGTTGCATTTGTTTTGGTAGATTTTTTCCGGAAAAAATCTGGAAAATATGCAGTTTCCTGCATTTTTTTGGCCATCCAGGACAATTAGGGACGACATTGTCGTCCCTAATATACAAAGCATGTCGTGCCATTCTGCACAAAGTGGCCACCTGTTTTTCCACGTGTGTATACAATTTGGCACGACAATGTCGTGCCTTTTTGCAATTTAATTAACCTTTTTAGGTTAATTTAAAAAGATTAAAAAAAAAAAAAAAGTACGACATTGTCGTCCCAAATCTGATTTTCAGGTTGAATTTTATTTGGGCCCCACAACATCTGTCGTCCCAAAGTCTAAAGCAAATGTCGTCCCAAATTTTTTTGGGTCAACACAATAGGGTCTACCAAAAAGGCACGACATGTCGTGCCTTTTTTTCTTTGGGTCGACATTGTGTGCAAATTTGGGACGAGAAAGTCGTGCCAAATCTTACATTTTTTTGTAGTGTCAAGTGTAGAAAAGGTGGCGTCAGAAGTGGATTTACGATCACGTTTCGTACCAATGTCACTACATCGCCTAGTACGACGTTGTAGTCGACCATGGGGTTTCATGACTTTCTCGACAAGAATTTAATGATCACCCAGAAGATGTGAATAGTTCTGCATGACCCAACGATAGAGACGAGTACGCAACATGCCATGTAGTAGGCAAGATTGTAAGGAGTTTCGTTGCTTAGACAATAAAGCACGTGGGCGCAGCTTGCCGGAACATGATCCTGGCTGACTCGATCGATGTATTTTGATTTCTTATGGATCAAAAATATCGGTTAGGTAAGGACCTCCATTATCCAAGTGATATACAAGGTAATCGACAGAGTGATCTTTCGTGTAGGCGAGTTGGCCTTCAGACGGGAAACCGAGAATTTGACCGAAGTGTGGGATTGATAAAGTGATTTGTTGGTTTTGAATCCAAAAGTCTATATATACAATATACTTGACATTAGTAAAGGTTCTGACACGACTAAGTATAAGATGAAATGCGGACGACTATAAAAGTATAAGATGAAACGATGACAGATTTGATCATTTACTGTGTATAAACAATCAAAGTCAATGGTAGGAAAACAATCAACAATGTTATCTAGATGAATGTAGGAAGGGTGAACGACACGCCTCTCGTGAATGTAACGATTTTCAACACGTTGATAACAAGTTCGATATTCTAGAGGAGTTGTAGAGTTGGTAGAATGTGTCCAAATGTATTGACGGATATCATGGTAATCATTTCGAGGCAATGTTACCTATATATGTATATAATAATAAATACATACACATATATATAAATGAAAAAAATGGCAAGCACGTCTCTGTGCCTATATGCAAACAATGTAAAGGTGTGATAATCTTGACTCTCGCTCCTATATTTACTTTTGCTCAGTCAAATATGTCGAAAAAAACATATTAGTTATGTATTTCGGCTAACATTCTAGAGTTCATGTATGCATGAGAAAACGTTTTTCGATTGTATTAACAATGCACGAAAACATTTCATGATGATCCTAATTGCGTGAAATTTTTCAAAAATGAAATTGGGGTGTTTGGCTGAATGGAAATTTTTCAATGCAAAATTTCAAGAAAGTGAGAAATGATAACTCTAGCAATGTCTTATCTAATTTTAATTTACCTAATCATGATTCCACCAAGAACACTACTACAATTCGATTTTTCTATAAAATTCGAGTATAATTTCTAAAAAAAAAAAATCCCGAATTCAATTTTTTTGCAAGAAGAAACCCTAGACTCAAAATTAAAGGTGTGACAACTGGCAATTTAAGGAGTCTATTTTAGGTAACCACATTACGTTAAACTAAACCATGTTTTGCCTATAACACTATTTTTATCAACCGTGACTTGATTTTATATCGTCTATTGGTTTTTATGACTTATTTCAGTATTGGATGAGTTATCGTGTGAGTTTTAACTCTTTTCGATAGGCACTATTCGATTCGGCACTATAAAAGCCTAAAACGAGAAATAATGTAACTTTTAGACCGTAACTCGAAAATTTGCAAATAAATAGTCAAAACTCATGGAAACACATAAATAACGATAATAGAAAGTCGAATGAATGTCGTAAGACACTCGGGGGACAATATATGAGCTCGGCAATGGGTAAACGGGATAGTTTACGAAAAATGACGACCCCGGCCCCTCCTCTTTTCCCCTAGCCGGCGCCCCTCCTCCCATTTTTATTTATTTTTAGGTCCCTCATGCCCAAGTATATAAACCACCCTCCTACCCTCATTTTATCTCTTTCACTCTCTCACTAAAAACACACACAAACACACCTTTCTCTCTCTACTCTCACTCTCTCTTCCACCAAATAAACCTTAACCCTAAAACCACCACCACCGCCGCCCACTTCCGGCCAAATTACGGCCATACTCCGGCGAGTGGCATCTCACCTCCATCACCATCTTGTAGATCTCTCTTTCCTCTTTCCATCCATATATAAAACTCTCACAAAAGCCTACATTAACACCTCCAAATCTTGAAATTAAGATTGGTAAAATTAGGGTTTTCATCAAATATTGTAGATCGGGCTTGAAAAAGGTAAATGGAACATGGGTCATGCTTATTTTGGCCATGAAAAGCCACGTACAACCCTTTTAGGGTTCGTATATGTGACGACTTTTAGGGCTTTTGGTTCAAACGTGGGATTAAATCTAATTAACACTTAAATGAACATGTAGCTAGTGTTTTGGTATTATGTGGTGTATCATATTGTTAGGTTTTTGCATTTTAGGCTTAGTTTCATGTTTTTGATTAAAAATAGTTGATGGGTTTGATGTTTGGTTAGTGATTCGAGGTTGATTGATTGTGTTTGGAGGTTGTGGAAGTGATTTGGGAGGTGTTTGGTTGTACATATGGGGCGTACAGGCCACAAAACCCACGTATGGGTGTGTTTGGGTGGCGTACGTGACCCTCAAGGACCAAGGGTCCGGGTCTAGTTATCGTGGTAGCTTGTTGGTTGATGTTGTTGGTGTTTGGATGAGACGCGTGGAGCCGAAAAGCTTTTAGAGCTTGTTTGGTTCACGTGGCCTTAACCATGACCGTGTCATGACCATTAGGGTCATAACATTGGTTTCGGGTATACTTGGTTGGTTGATTGGTTGGCGAGATTGATTTGAGTTGATTTGGGATTGAATTGCGCTATTATGACTTTTATTTGGACTTGATATATATATTGTCAACTTTGAGCAACGTCGGTGTTACTTTAACTTTTTAGTCAATAGTTGACCCCGACAACGCCGTAACATGGACTTTAGTATAGTTTGGACTATTGATTGATTAAAAGCCGAGAAGTCATGACTCGTGCTTGTGGACTCGAAACGAATGACGATATGAAACTAATATTGGAATTTGACGAAACGTATATATGAAAATGCTAATAAACTATGAAATACTAATAATAAAAAGGCTTTTATACCAAAAATATCGATAACAAGACTTATCTTGTTATTTACTATTTTAAATAGAAACTAACGAATAAAAATGGAAAGGTTTTCTAATAAATAAGTAATTAATGTTTCGAGTACACGTTTATCGAAATATGCCAATTATGGGCATTTAATACTAGTTTCAAGTATTTATTTACTTACGTTGTGTGCATGGGTTACAAATAACCTAACATTAAAGTGTTGATCCACGTGGGTAGCGGACTTATTAGGTTGACGAATCTAATAAGAGCCCGCTAGGTACGTTGGGTAACCTTATTAATGGGTGAATTATCCTTATGACTCTTTAGGATGCGACCGGTTTATGGGATATAAGCGACACGAATGAATAATTGAGTTTATCGAGTTGACGAATTCGATAAGGTCTACTATTTATTCCGAAACTTATTGGACTATGGAGCTTATAGCTTAGGTGCCTCATTGTGTTGCATTGAGTCACATATTGGTTGTTGAGTGCATTCATGGCATCATATTGAGTCAATACACCCACATGAGGATACCAAACACTAGGACTAAACGGTGAAACAAGACATTTTTTGAAATAACGAAATGGAATACATTGGGGGTAGATAACGTTGATTTTGGGAAATATATATTAAAATTGTTTTACATTAATAGGTTGTGCCGAGTCGATAGTTGCTAAGCCATGATTACGTGTTATCTTCTGGTAGTGTTTATTTGTGCGTTGCTTGCTTGAGGTGAGTTTCATAGCCCCATTTTTATCTACGTTTTTAACTAAATTGGGGTGAGAATCAGGCTACTGTTTTTGGACCTTTAAAACTATTTGGATTTGCTTATGTGCTTGACTATTTAGATAGATGTGTGATAGTCGTTGCCTTAGACTAGGGTAGCAATCCTAATTGCTATAACTGTTGCCTAGCTAAGAGTAGACTTCTACCTCGACCTAGTCCGGGGTTAGCAATTGTTCTAGACTTTGCTACGACAGTGCTGGACTAGAGTCACTGGGCCCGTGTGATCACTGGATGCGTGATATGGATCGTGATTTCGGATATGATACGTTTTGTGAATGATGTATATCTATCTTAAGTCTCGCATAGCAAATCAACTCCTACAGGTCCACTATGTTTTATTGAATTTAAACCTATGAACTCACCAGCGTAAGCAGACCCTTTTAGCATGTTTTCTCAGGTATTTAAATGATGTTGAAATACGTGTTCGGTGGAAGCTTGGCAAGGAGGCATGGTTCAAGGATCATATTTGACTCTAATAAATTATGAGGACCTATTTTATTAAATCATGTTCTTGGCCTAATATTTATACTTTTGGATTAATGTTTTGAATATTTAAATTTGGTATTGGTTTTGAATGAAAATGACTATCCTGTTTGCTATACTTGTGTGAGATACCAATCCAGTCGTAACGCCCCGAAAACTTGATTAAGTCTTCCGCTGTACCGAGATTTGGGGGTGTTACAGATTGGTATCAGAGCTCAAGGTTATAGAGAACTAGGTATTTAATAAACCCTAAACTATAACCATTTTTTAAGAAAATTGATCCTCGACCGACGCACGCCCGCTTGCCAAGCCGAAGCTTCTTATTTGATTATGATATGAACTGCGATCTGACTTATGAGACGTTATGTTTTAGGATATGATTATTGATTTTGGGTAAATGTGATGCAATTATCGAGATATTACGGATTTGAGTTGGATTATCGATATGTTATGATTTTGGGATTTTGAGCTCGATTGATTTGATATGGGATTTTGTGATAGAACAGAACTTACATGTTTTATTTAAAGGCATATTTTGAGTAATGCGGTACCTCTATTTTTAAAACTTTCAATATGTGATACATGTTTTGGTTGAGTTGATGCGCTTATTAAAACTAGTTGTTCTCGAACACTTATACCTACCCTATGCCATTGTCACAGACTATGCCTTCACTAGCTTTTGATGTGTCTGAGGATGTCCTTGCTGCTGCTAGTTCCCCAGCATTGACTCTCATGACGGTTGCGCAGGGTGATCCCTATGAGATTACCCGTCACTCTAGTTCATCATCATCATCAGATCGCCCTAGCTCATCTAGGCAGCTCACTTTACATCAGGTCTTAGCACGAGCCCAGACTCCTAGACTTGCTTATAGTACTGCCTGCATGTCCGTGCGACCACCATTATCACCTATTCGCTTAGCAGCCCACTCTCTTCTGTCATCACCACCAGCATCACCATGTCTTATAAGACCTATATCCCCTACTGTACCACCTCAAGATTCACCCGCACAGAGACTCCGACTCATGGACTCTCCCTCTGAGGATGAGAGCGAGGAGGAGCATAAGGTCGAGGAGGAGCATGAGATTGAGGAGCAGTATGTAGATGAGGATGAGGGTCCTCAGGAGGAGGATGATGACGATATCCCAGAAAGGGGTACTCCTCCATTGCAGAGTCCTGCACATTCTCCAGGACCAGGCTCTCCTTTTCCTGAGAGGATTACATCACAGGGTACTAAGCTTAGTAGGTTGACAGATCGGTTGGTTGGAGTATCGAGGGATAGTATAGAGGATCTGAGAGCTGATATGGGTACTGTAGTCAGAAGGACTACGATTCTGCGTGAGGGTATGTCAAAGCTCCAGGAGCAGGTTGGGGACCTGCTGAGAGGGTTCGCGACAGCTTGAGATGCAGATAGAGCGATATGGCGTAGGATCGGTGAGTTGGAGAGAGAGGTCGTAGATCTTAAGAGTGATCGCAACGCTCGACGTGTTGAGCTGACATCTTTGTGGAGAGAGGTAGACGATGTTAGGAGATTTGTTAGTGGTATTCGTGATCGTGGCTAGATAGTGTTAGATTCATGGCTTTGTACCATCTTGAAACTAAGTAGTACTTGGTTCGAGATGTAGGTTTATCCTAGTTGTCTTATTTGTATCGTTGTTAGGATCATTTTTGATTTCTCTGTATCCTTTCATGTATTCCACTTTGAAACCTATGAGTTATGATTATTGGAACGTGCATCCTTTAGTTATGATTCAGTCTCTGATTGTTTTGTTTTGGTATAGCGTTATCCTTTTTTACCTCGATTATGTATTCGAGCGTTATTTGGTGATCCTTGGAACCCAACCCTATCTTTTAGAGCGTGAATTGTGAACTTATGAAACTGTTATTCTTGCCTTCAGAGTTATGGCACCAAGACGAAACCGCCTATGAACAACCGAGCAGCTCCTGCTGTTGAGGTTGCCCCTGTCCGTCGAGGTCGTCGTCCGACCTCAACCACTCCACCTGTTGAGAACCTGAACACTGATAACCCAGCTGTAGGGAACACGATTGTGAACGACCGTGCTGAGAATGGTCCTGTTCCACAAAACCCTCCACTTGTGAACCCAGCCCACATTGACTAGCTTGTGATGCAGCGTGTCGCTGAACTGCTAGTTGAGTCAAATCTCTCTAACACCTCTGGTGGAACCCCAATGCTGAATCGAACTCGAGGTTGTACCTACAAAGAGTTCCGATTCTGTGGTCCCATCGAGTTTGGAGGAACTGAGGGAGTAGTTAA
Organism: Chrysanthemum seticuspe; assembly: GCA_019973895.1. Classification (NCBI taxonomy): domain Eukaryota; kingdom Viridiplantae; phylum Streptophyta; class Magnoliopsida; order Asterales; family Asteraceae; genus Chrysanthemum; species Chrysanthemum seticuspe. The sequence continues at coordinate 137,583,412 of BPTQ01000008.1, forward strand.
CCTAACTAGGTGGTTGGAGAAAACTGAATCTGTGTTTACCGTTAGCAATTGTGATGAGGATTGTAAGGTTAAGTATGCAACATTTACCTTGAAGGACGAAGCATTGACATGGTGGAACAACTATCCCAGATCAGTAGGAAGTGATGTAGCTTATAGCATGACTTGGACTCAGTTTAAGACTCTACTAATCAAGACTTACCGTCCTAGGAATGAAGTTAAGAAGTTAGAGATTGAGTTCTGGAACCATAAGGTTAAGGGCACTGACATGACGACTTACAATCGTCGTTTCCAAGAGTTGTCATTGCTTTGCCCTGATATGGTTAGCACTGAAGACCTTAAGATTGAGAGGTATACTGATGGATTGCCTTTAGCTACTCGAAATGATGTCATCGCTGCGAAGCCAGTTAATTTTCATGAGGCAATTACTGTGGCTTAGCGTTTGATGGACTCTTATGTATTAGAAGTAGGAGACATGGGTAAGAGTGATAGGAGTGATAAGAGGAAGAGGAATGAAATTGTTAAAGGGAATGGCAACAAACGGCATGAGACAGCCAGGGTGTTCGTCATAGGAAATGGAGAAAGGAAGGGTTATGAAGGTAGTAGACCCATGTGTGGTCGTTGCAACTGACACTACCATGGGCTGTGCCCAAATGTGTGTAGGAAGTGCTCTAAGGCAGGACACTTGGCCAAAGACTGTAGGTCCTGACCACTTGCTGCAGCTCAAACTGCACAAGGAGCGGACTGGAAGGCCACTGTTACCTGTTTTGGATGTGGAAAGAAGGGGCACCTTAAGAATGAGTGCCGAGAGCCGTGGATGAGAGGAAATCCCGGTAATGTAGGAGGATTTGTTAACCGAGGTGTGGGAAGTAATGGCTTAAACCATGTGAAGCGTGAGGTTGTGGAGAACCAGGGAAATCAGAGTGCTAGGAATCAGCAGAGAGACATGGGAACAGCGAGTGTGTATGCTATTGGGAAGGAAGCTAGTGAGGACCCTAACGTAGTTACGGGTACGTTCCTTCTCAATAATCGCTATGCTTCCATACTGTTTGATACTGGTGTGAATATGAGTTTTGTATCCACCAACTTTACGCCAATACTAGGAATCTCCCAAACACCTCTAGGGTTTAGTTACGATGTAGAATTAGCTAATGGGAATAGGGAGAAGATAGACACCATAGTCCGAGGTTGTACCTTAAGTTTCTTAGACCACCCATTTAGCATAGACATATTGCCAGTTACCTTGGGAAGTTTTGACGTCATTATCGGAATGGATTGGTTGTCGAAGAACAGTGCACACATCATCTGCGATGAGAAGATCGCATGTACCGTATGGCGGAAAAGTTCTGAGCATATAAGGAGATCGGAGCGACTGTGGAAGTCCTTCCCGGTTGAGAATCATCTCTTGTATTAAGGCCCAGAAGTACATCGATAGAGGAGGTTGTCTTTTCTTGGCTCGAATTTCTGAAAAGAAAAGCGAGGAGAAGAGTGAAAGACACCTTAATGATGTACCCGTCGTTAGAGAATTTTCGGATGTGTTTCCCGACGATCTGCTAGGGATTCCACCTGTCCGACAAGTGGAATTCCAAATAGAGTTGATGCCCGGTGCTGCACCAGTAGCCCGGGCACCCTATCGACTTACTCCAAGAGAATTGGAGTAACTGTCTAAACAGTTGGCAGAGTTGTCAGAGAAGGGATTCATTTGACCAAGTTCGTCACCGTGGGGAGCACCGGTGTTGTTTGTGAAGAAGAAGGATGGATCGTTTCGGATGTGTATTGATTATAGGGAATTGAATAAGTTGACGGTGAAGAATCGATATCCGCTACCTAGGATAGATGACCTATTTGACCAACTCCAAGGAGCTAGTGTCTTTTCCAAGATCGACTTACGATCTGGTTATCACCAGCTTAGAGTTCGAGAGGAGGATATCCCTAAGACGGTGTTTAGGACTCGTTATGGGCACTATGAATTTCAAGTGATGTCGTTTGGTTTGACCAACGCGCCGGCGGTTTTCATGGATCTCATGAACCGAGTATATAAGCCATATCTGGATAAGTTTGTGATAGAATTTATAGACGACATCTTGGTATACTCCAAGAGTAGTGAGGAGCACAAAGAGCATTTGAGGCTCATTTTAGAATTGTTGAGAGAGGAGAAGCTGTATGCCAAGTTCTCTAAGTGTGAATTTTTGATACGGTCCGTACAATTCTTAGGTCACGTGATAGATAGTCGAGGTGTTCATGTTGACCCAGCTAAGATTAAGTCCATTAAGGAATGGGCAGCCCCTAAGAACCCATCAGAAATCCGCCAGTTTCTAGGTTTAGTAGGCTATTACCGGAGGTTCAGTGAGGGATTTTCCAAAATAGCTAAGTCGCTGACCAAATTGACACAGAAGGACGTTAAGTATGAATAGGGAGAAAAGGAAGAAGAAGCATTCCAACTTCTAAAGGAGAAGTTGTGTAGTGCGCCCATCCTAGCTTTGCCTGAAGGAAGCGAAGACTTTGTCGTGTACTGCGACGCTTCGCATAAAGGCTTAGGTGCTGTTTTGATGCAACGGGAGAAGGTGATTGCTTATGCATCCCGACAACTTAAGAAGCATGAGAAGAACTACACCACCCATGACCTTGAGTAAGGTGCTGTAGTGTTTGCCCTTAGGATCTGGAGACATTATCTGTATGGAACCAAATGTGTAGTGTTTACCGACCATAAGAGCTTGAAGCATATCTTAGATCAGAAGGAACTGAATATGAGACAACATCGTTGGTTAGAACTGCTTAGTGATTATGACTGTGAGATTCGTTATCATCCTGGTAAGGCTAATGTTTTGGCTAATGCACTTAGTCGTAAGGAGAACATTCCACCATTACTCATTCGATCCCTAGGAATGACCATTGTTTCGCCTCTACCATCTCAAATCTTAGCCGCCCAGGCTGCGACATTGATGGAAGAGAACCGTCCTTACGAGAATCTTCATGGAATGGTAGAAAGTGAAAACGGATTCTTGAAGCGTTCCGATGGAACCTTATGTTTCAAAGATGGAAGCTGGATACCATTTCATGGTGGAATCCGTGAGTTGATTATGCACGAGTCGCATAAATCAAAATACTCTATTCATCCCGGAGCCGATAAGATGTATCAGGACCTTAAGAAACTCTACTGGTGGCCTAACATGAAAGCCGACATAGCTCAATATGTTAGTTGGTGCTTGAATTGTTCTAAGGTAAAGGCCGAACACCAGAAACCCTTAGGGCTCTTAGTTCAACCCGGACTCCCAGAATGGAAATGGGAGCGAATCACCATGTACTTTATCACCAAATTACCAAGAACAGCAAGTGGCAATGACGCTATATGGGTAATCGTTGATCGTTTAACTAAGTCTGCTCACTTCTTAGCCATTAGCGAGGTCGATAGTCTCGACAAGCTCGCTCGACTGTACCTTAAGGAGATAGTATCGCGTCATGGAGTACCGATATCTATTATTTCCGACCGAGATAGCCGTTTTACGTCCCACTTTTGGAGATCCTTACAGTCAGCGTTAGGAACAAACCTGGATATGAGCACTGCTTATCATCCTCAAACCGACGGTCAAAACGATAGAACCATTCAGACCTTAGAGGATATGCTTAGAGCCTGTGTTATTGATTTCGGCAAAGGCTGGGAGAGACATCACCCTTTGGCCGAATTCTCTTACAACAATAGTTATCATGCTAGCATTAAGGCCGCTCCATTTGAAGCACTGTATGGCCGAACATGTCGTTCTCCTATTTGCTGGGCTGAAGTTGGCGAGAGTCAAGTTACCAGTCCCGAACTTGTCCTAGAAACCACTAAGAAGATAGTTCAGATTCGTAACCGGTTGCAAACCGCTCGAGATAGACAAAAGAGTTATGCTGATAGGAGACGTAAACCTTTAGAATTTCAGGTTGGAGATCTTGTTATGTTAAAGGTTTCTCCTTGAAAAGGAGTGATTCATTTTGGAAAGCGTGGAAAACTTAATCCCCGATATATTGGTCCCTTTCTGATACGCTTACACAGCGCGTTCGGGGTCAAAGGAACTTCCTTTTCGTCGAGCAAGTTTTTCAACACCCTAGGCAGTGAACCTAATCGTTGTAGTGTAGTATTAGGGTAAGCCACGGGAATTGATATCGTTCTCTAGGAGAATAGGAATGCTAGTGAGAAGTTACTACGCTAAGGTTGGGGTTGAGGAAGATTATTTTTTATCCTTTTATGTTTTTTTAGAAAAGGAAAAGTACGAATCTCGGGGGGGGGGGGGGGGGGTTGGTATTTCTACCGATTACTCTACTTTTATCTAATTATCTAAACTAAGGTGGTGGTAGTCTATGTCTAATTATTGTGTGCTCGTATGATAGTTTAAAGATGTGTTTACTTAGGTTTTACTACTCCTTAATTATCTCCTATTGGTGGTTGAATTGTCACGTCCTTATTCCTAATTGCGTTGTGTGTCTAGAGTTGTAGGGTATGCGTTTCTCCCTAACTCTTTGAAGTTACCAAAGGGTCTCATCTACAAAACCCACAAGGGATGATAAACTCTAACTCTAAGGCCTCTTTGGATAGTTTAGCTTATAACAACTCAAAGTGCTATAACCTAAGGTTCACAAAGATTAATCAAGCATTAAGTACACAACGAATGACCTATCACATTACTAGATCATTAATCAACTAAGATAAGAAACAACCAATCAATATTCAATAATTAAGTTTCATATTCCCTAAGCAAACACACAAGTAAATTAGCCGGACATGGAGAACATGCAAGCATACACACAAATAATTGAAGACATAATTAAATTAATGAAGTAAACAACTTATCTTGGTGTAAGATAGGGTTTAGAACCCTAAAATACAACCTTGGTTCGGTTTAGGTTTTACTCCAAAAGTTTACCCAAAAGACTACTCTCTAAAACTGAAAAATTCGGATTCTATATATAAGATTACATGTGCGACGGCGTCACCTTATGATTTGTGACGCCATCGTGTCGCCGTCATTAGGGTTTCTTCTTGGCCAAGTTAATCTTGCGACGGCGTCACCTTATGCTTGTGACGCCGTCCTCTTTAGCTTCTGACACCGTCTGGATTGAATCTAGGCCGTCTGAGTTGCGACGGCCTACTCTTTTAAAGCCCGACGCCGTCCTTCAAAACTAGCAATTTCTCTTCTGAGCCGTCACAAATTCCTCCGACGGCGTCGCAGATTAAGCAGTGACGCCTTCCCCTTGTAATTTAGCAGCTTGAGTGTCTCGATTCTTGACTTTGGCCATTTTCTTCATATATCCGCGCCTTTTCGTCCACATAAGTGCCATTACAGCAGTTTGCCTTCAAGAGACCTAAAAAGTGAAAAGGAACGATATTAAGCAATAACGGATACAAAAGTGATCAAATAAGGGCTTAAACAACCCCTCAAAAAGGTACATTTTAAAACCTTATCAAATATCCCTACACTTGGTATTTGCTTGTCCTCAAGCAAATGTGCTTTTAGCCAATTAATTTATAAGTTAGGGGTCATGAAGCATTGGTTTAAAACAGTCCACAACACATATAAGCCCCGCAAAAGTCATAACAAGCAAGGAAATTACATACTAGCACCTCACATGGGGTGTTTGGATACTCACATCTCTCGGGTGTATATGAAATATAACAAATTGGAAATGGAAGATAAACACTCATTAACCGGTCCTAGTACATAGATTACCATAGGCTTGAGAATAGATCAAACCTCCATTGCTTTGGCGTAAGCACCTAGGAAAGACTATCAAAGAGGTCTTTAAAGGGTTGTAACGTTAGGCTTACGGTAGGGAAACAAAGGGTTTGGTGGGATAGGCTTTTTAGTGGTGGCAAGTCAAAAATCTCAATGTTACATGCATACGAAGAATGGCGTTGCTAAGCCAAGACTCGACACTCTAAACTCTATATAACTGAAATAAACAAACATAAATTTAAAGATAGATGTAGGATGGTAGCCCGTATGTTTTTTTTTTTTGAACACTCTATTTTTTTTCTTTTTCTCTTTTTCTATTTTTTTTTCGTTTTTTTTTATTTTTTATTTTCATACACTTTTACTCTACCATCCTCTACGATAACATCAAAATAATAGGGATTTATAGCACATCCCTACACTTGAGTTTTTATTACTCTAACACTAATATGACCCGAATTGAAAAGATCAAAACATTTGGGGTATGTTATTACGCAAATTAGGGAATTTAACGTTCCCTTCCAATCATTTATAAACTTTAACTTTTCCCATGAGTCCCAATCGTCCCAAAACTGTATACAAAGTATATGACTCGACTTAGCAACTCATGCAAGCAACTAGATAATTGAACTAAGGGTTTTGGGTGATAACAATAATGCACTAAAAGTGAGTGCATACAAGGTAGGCTAAGGCGATTTGGGTGTATATTTGGGGGTGGAGTGTAAACAATGCTCTTCATTGATATTCCGGAAAACCGAAACATCACGAGAACCGCGAAAAGGATAGGCTCTGAGGGTTTTACTAGGGGTATCGTGTACTAAAGATGAGTACAACGCAAGGGTGTGGGGGAATTACTCAACCGATGTGGAAGAAGTAATTATATTACGGGTATCAAACAAGGGTTATCATAATGCCTCTTATCATTTAGTTATTCCTAACTACACAAGTGTAGTCTTACTAGCGATCTCGGAATGCATCACAAAACAAGTTCTAGAATCTAATATACTACCGGTTCACACTCTAAGCATTAAAGATGAATGCTTTAATTCCTACTAATCTAAGGGCGATCCTCACATTTTGGGTGGAATTTAAGTGGTAAAGGGTTTTGTGCTAGTCATATAACTTCCTATCCGTGAGACGCTTTTGTTAAGACTAATGGCCCACTCCTATATATTATGAAAATTTTTAAATTTGGTGCCAAAATTACCCTAACCGACATTTTCTCATGGTTTATTACGCAAATGCAATTGGACAAAGCAAATAATCAAGGATAAGCATAGTTTCAAAGTTCCCGTTTTATTTTCCCTCCCTACACTTAAACTGAACATTGTCCCCAATGTTCCCCGAAAGTATCAAAGTTATGATAAAAGAAGGTAGTCAAAAACGAAAGAAACTAATACTCCCCTGATTAGCTCGGTAGGATCCGTGTGTGAAGTAGTGGTTAAATCCTTTCCAAGAAGAATGTATGCAAGAAAAGCTCCTTCCAACTTTATGTATCTTCTTCTTGATAAACAAAACCTGCACACTTGAAGAAAACAAACGAAACCTTCGCGTAAAATCGGCGGTAATAATATATATAAGACTCTACTAAACTAGGATATAATGCTTGTGGAATGGATGTTTACAGAATTTCTAAGAAAATTAAGATCTGGAAAACTCCAAAAAATTTAAGTAGCTCAGAAAACGAGAAAAAGTAATCTGATGTTTTTACTCCTTCCTGACGCCGTCAGGTTATCCTGACAAAAACTGGTCTGCGATTTTCTGAAAAAAATTCTGGAAAATTTACATCTTTAGAATCTGGAAAAATTTCTGCAAAACATCCATTATGACTCGATACAAGCATTTGACTCGAACAAACATGCAAATATATCTTTTAATTAATTGTTATTCTCATGTTCACGTTTCTTATGAAAACGTGTGTAATCCTCCCTACACTTATCCTTTATGTAAAATACCTTTATATGCAATTAAGACGAGGTTAAAAACAAAATAAAGCATTTTTACAAATTTAAACATGAGATTAAACAATCAATAAAAGATATATGACACAAACAAGCAAACAATTAAACATGGGTTGCCTCCCACGAAGCGCTTTTCTTTATTTAAGAGTCTTGTAGCTAGACTCGTAGTCGTGTCCCTACGTACCGATATAAGTAAGCTTGTCCTTAACAATGTCATAAGGATCAAACTTATCATTTAGGTTTCTAGTAGTACGTTCGGTTCGATACGCCTTTTCAAACTTTTCTCCATCAGGATCATAGATTGTTATCCTAATGTGCCATTCTCCATTTCCATTACTAGGCAGTCTACTCCAATCCCACTTATGTTTAGGCTTCTCAATTTTCCACCTATTCATAACGAGGTTGACGGGCAAACTTCCTAAGAACTCGGTCATCTTCCTAAATACTAAAGCGTCTTCGAACGGGTTTACTTCCATGTCTCTAGCCATCTCTTTTTCATGGAAAGTTGCTTTGCTAGCAAAGGCATCATCTAAATAGAAAGGTCGTTGGGGGCCTATGAAGTTTTTATCAATCCAAGGTCCATATCTAGAAGGTATTCTATCCATCCTAATCTCATGTGGAATTTCTTCCTCTTTGTAGTACGTATGCCTTTTGACATCGTAAATTGACCTAGCACTACCTTCTCCTACCACTATCTTCGACATCTTACAATCAATGATGTCACTAGCGGTAGCTAAGAATCCTCTTCCTACAAGTAATGGGCATGTCGGGTCCTTATTCATGTCAAGCACATGGAAATCGGCCAGAAGAGTTAACTCTCCTACGTGTACTACCATGTCTTTTATTATCCCTACTGGATATGAAACACTACCGTCTGCTAGACCTAAAATGGTTTCCGTTGGTTCTATTTTACCTAGGTTAAGGCTTCTATGGAGGGACAACGGAACAAGATTGATGCATGATCCTAAGTCGGCTAGAGCATCGAGAGGTTTGGAAGTTCCAAGCCTACACAGAAGAGTAAATAGCCCTGGATCGTCTAACTTCTTAGGTAGATTATTTCGCACAAAGGCGGACCCATGTTTTCCAAGTTTAAGTTCTAACTCATATTTTTCTTTCAAAGCATTATAATAAGGTGCATGAGCTAAGACTTCAAGAAATGGTTTTTCTTGATGGAGTTCCTTGTACTCCTCCTCTAGATTGGGTTTGGGTTCTTGGTTGACGGGTTTCTCAAGAGTAAGTTCTACCAATGGTGCAGGGCCTTGGTACCTAAATTTGGATTGCTTAGAACCCTTGTTGATAGCATTCACCGAGTAAACCGTTGGGTGTGAGGGACATGGATGTGTACTCTCCCAAGGTGAACAAGAACATGAAGTCGACGAAATCAAATTTACTTTTGGGTTCTTTATGGTATCACTTGGAAGTGCTCCAATTTCTCGTTCATTGAAGGCTTTTAAGAGTGCATCAAGCTTGTTTGTCATCTCGCCTTGCTTTTGCTTAAAATCGGCTTCAAGCTTAGTCAATCGAATCTCTTGAGATGACATGAATCTAGATGCAATTGCCTCAAGATTAGTGTGGTTCCCGGTGTTTAGAGAATTGAACCTATTAGGTGGACTAGATGAGCTTTGGGGTGTACTTGAGTTTTGATTCCACTTAAGGTTAGGGTGATTTCTCCATGAAGGGTTGTAAGAGTTTCCTAAGTTGTTTTGTTCGGGCTTGAAAGTGTACCACTTCTCTCCCGCTCCGTCGGTACGCGTGGAGGCGTAGTCCGTAAAAGCTTGTTCGGGGAGTCTTGTGCAATCACGAGTGTCATGGGGACCACTACATAATTCACAAGGTAGAGTGATTTTATTCACTTGATGTGAAGACTTAGGATTTTTGTAGGAGCTCATGAGGAATTTTACTTGATCTTCAAGTTAAAGCATCCTACGGTCGGAAGGTTGTGAGTCAATTGGAGGCAAGGAGATTGCCTTAACGGTTTTAGGCAACTCACGGGGGTCATTCCAACTTTCGTTGTCGTAGAGGGCAAGGTCCTCTATTACACCATGATTCTTCCGAGGTGAGATCACTAAGTTTTCCACCGGCCGCTTGGTCAATGGATCGCTTAGTGGGGAAGTTGACATGATCATAAAAGATTTGGACTTGGAGCCAAAGATCAATGTCGTGATGAGGGAATTTATGGACTAAGTCCTTGAATCGAGTCCATGCTTCGTAGAGAGATTCACCTTGACATTGTTGGAACATCAAGATGTCATTCCTAAGTTTTGTGGTTCTCCCCGGTGGGAAAAATTGAGCAAGGAAACGAGTGGTGAGATCATCCCAACTTGAGATGGAGCCGGCGGGAAGTCACTCAAGCCAATTACTAGCTTGGTCCAGTAGAGAGAATTGGAAGAGACGCAGACGCGTGGTCTCCCGAGTAGTAGCATCAAGGTCAATAGAATCGACAATTTTAAGGAAGTCCTTAAGATGCTGATTAGGATCTTCGGAACGAAGTCCATGGAATGCACATCCATTTAGCACCAACCGGATGGTGTCTGATCGCAGGGCCGTAATTTGGGCTTGGTCGGGAAGCTCAATGGTGTTCCTATAGCCTTGGTGGCTAGGTCTCGAGTATTCACCAAGAGTACGGTCTCTTGGTGGGACAATGATTTGAGGGGGGTTTTCACCTTCCATGAAGAAAAGTGATGGGGTTACGAACAAAGGTCACGAAGAAGGGGGATAGACTAAAAGAAAGCTAAAAATGAGAAAAAAAAGTTTACTTGATAGGAATCAAGCAAAAAAACCTAAACGAGGTGGACTACTAACTAGCTATTCTATTCCCCGGCAGCGGCGCCAAAAACTTGATACGCTTACACAGCGCGTTCGGGGTCAAAGGAACTTCCTTTTCGTCGAGCAAGTTTTTCCACACCCTAGGCAGTGGACCTAATCGTTGTAGTGTAGTATTAGGGTAAGCCACGGGAATTGATATCGTTCTCTAGGAGAATAGGAATGCTAGTGAGAAGTTACTACGCTAAGGTTGGGGTTGAGGAAGATTATTTTTTATCTTTTTATGTTTTTTTAGAAAAGGAAAAGTACGAATCTCGGGGGGGGGGGGGGTTGGTATTTCTACCGATTACTCTACTTTTATCTAATTATCTAAACTAAGGTGGTGGTAGTCTATGTCTAATTATTGTGTGCTCGTATGATAGTTTAAAGATGTGTTTACTTAGGTTTTACTACTCCTTAATTATCTCCTATTGGTGGTTGAATTGTCACGTCCTTATTCCTAATTGCGTTGTGTGTCTAGAGTTGTAGGGTATGCGTTTCTCCCTAACTCTTTGAAGTTACCAAAGGGTCTCATCTACAAAACCCACAAGGGATGATAAACTCTAACTCTAAGGCCTCTTTGGATAGTTTAGCTTACAACAACTCAAAGTTCTATAACCTAAGGTTCACAAAGATTAATCAAGCATTAAGTACACAACGAATGACCTATCACATTACTAGATCATTAATCAACTAAGATAAGAAACAACCAATCAATATTCAATAATTAAGTTTCATATTCCCTAAGCAAACACACAAGTAAATTAGCCGGACATGGAGAACATGCAAGCATACACACAAATAATTGAAGACATAATTAAATTAATGAAGTAAACAACTTATCTTGGTGTAAGATAGGGTTTAGAACCCTAAAATACGACCTTGGTTCGGTTTAGGTTTTACTCCAAAAGTTTACCCAAAAGACTACTCTCTAAAACTGAAAAATTCGGATTATATATATAAGATTACATGTGCGACGGCATCACCTTATGATTTGTGACGCCGTCGTGTCGCCGTCATTAAGGTTTCGTCTTGGCCAAGTTAATCTTGCGACAGCGTCACCTTATGCTTGTGACACCGTCCTCTTTAGCTTCTGACGCCGTCTGGATTGAATCTAGGCCGTCTGAGTTGCGACGACCTACTCTTTTAAAGCCCGACACCGTCCTTCAAAACTAGCAATTTCTCTTCTGAGCCGTCACAAATTCCTCCGACGGCGTCGCAGATTAAGTAGTAACGCCGTCCCCTTGTAATTTAGCAGCTTGAGTGTCTCGATTCTTGACTTTGGCCATTTTCTTCATATATCCGCGCCTTTTCGTCAAAATAAGTGCCATTACAGCAGTTTTCCTTCAAGAGACCTAAAAAGTGAAAAGGAACGATATTAAGCAATAACAGATACAAAAGTGATCAAATAAGGGCTTAAACGACCCCTCAAAAAGGTACATTTTAAAACCTTATCACTTTCCAATCCTGGAAAGAATCGGACTAGTAGCATACCGCCTTGAGCTACCATCGGAATTAAGCAGTGTACACAATGTCTTTCATGTTAGTAATCTTAATAAATGTCTTTCGGAGGAAAATATAGTTGTGCCTTTAAGAGATATATGTATTGATGAGAAATTGAATTTCGTTGAGGAACCGATTGAGATCATGGATCGTGAGATTAAACTGTTGAAGCATAGCCGTATTCTGATTGTCAAAGTTCGTTGGAACTCTCGACATGGACCGGATTCACTTGGGAACGTGAGGACGTTTTCCGTAGGAAGTATCCTAAACTTTTCATGACATCAAGAAACTCGGAGTGAAACCCGGGACGGGTTTCTTTTGAGGCTGGGAGGCTGTGATAACTGGCAATTTAGGGAGTCTATTTTAGGTAACCGCATTACGTTAAACTAAACCAAGTTTTGCCTTTAACACTATTTTTATCAACCGTGACTTGATTTTATATCGTCTATTGGTTTTTATGACATATTTCAGTATTGGATGAGTTATCGTGTGAGTTTTAACTCTTTTCGATAGGCACTATTCGATTTGGCACTATAAAAGCCTAAAACGAGAAATAATGTATCTTTTAGACCGTAACTCGAAAATTTGCAAATAAATAGTCAAAACTCATGGAAAAACATAAACAACGATAATCGAAAGTCGTGAGACACTCGGGGAACAATATATGAGCTCGAGAATGGGTAAACGGGATAGTTTACGAAAAATGACGGCCCCGGCCCCTCCTCTTTTCCCTTAGTCGGCGCCCCTCCTCCCCTTTTTATTTATTTTTAGGTCCCTCATGCCCAAGTATATAAACCACCCTCCTACCCTCATTTCATCTCTTTCACTCTCTCATTAAAAACACACACAAACATACCTTTCTCTCTCTACTCTCTCTCTCTTCCACCAAATAAACCTTAACCTAAAACCACCACCACCGCCGCCCACTTCCGGCCAAATTTCGGCCACACTCCGGCGAGTGGCATCTCACCTCCACCACCATCTTGTAGATCTCTCTTTCCTCTTTTCCATCCATATATAAAACTCTCACAAAAGCCTACATTAACACCTCCAAATCTTGAAATTAAGATTCGTAAAATTAGGGTTTTCAATAAATATTATAGATCGGGCTTGAAAAAGGTAAATGGAACATGGGTCATGCTTATTTTGGCCATGAAAAGCCACGTACAACCCTTTTAGGGTTCGTATATGTGGCGACTTTTAGGGATTTTGGTTCAAACGTGGGATTAAATCTAATTAACACTTAAATGAACATGTATCTAGTGTTTTGGTATCATGTGGTGTATCATATTATTGGTTTTTTGCATTTTAGGATTAGTTTCATGTTTTTGATTATAAATAGTTAATGGATTTGATGTTTGATTAGTGATTGGAGGTTGATTGATTGTGTTTGTAGGTTGTGGAAGTGATTTGGGAGGTGTTTGGTTGTGCATATGGGGCGTACAAGCCACCAAACCCACGTATGGGTGTGTTTGGGTGGTGTACGTGACCCTCAAGGACCAAGGGTCCGGGTCGAGTTTTCGTGGTAGCTTGTTGGTTGATGTTGTTGGTGTTTGGATGAGACGCGTGGAGCCGAAAAGCTTCTAGAGCTTGTTTGGTTCACGTGGCCTTAACCGTGACCGTGTCATGACCATTAGGGTCATAACATTAGTTTCGGGTATACTTGGTTGGTTGATTGGTAGGGAGATTGATTTGAGTTGATTTGGAATTGAATTGCGCTATTATGACTTTTATTTGGACTTGATATATATATATATATATATATATATATATATATATATATATATATATATATATATATATATATATATATATATATATATATATATATATATATATATATATATATATATATATATATTGTCAACTTTGAGCAACGTCGGTGTTACTTTGAGTTTTTAGTCAATAGTTGACCCCGACAACTCTGTAACATGGACTTTAGTATAGTTTGGACTATTGATTGATTAAAAGCCGAGAAGTCATGACTCGTGCTTGTGGACTCGTAACGAATGACGATATGAAACTAATATTGGAATTTGACGAAACGTATATACGAAAATGCTAATAAACTATGAAATACTAATAATAAAAAGGCTTTTATACCAAAAATATCGATAACAAGACTTATCTTGTTATTTACTATTTTAAATAGAAACTAACGAATAAAAATGGAAAGGTTTTCTAATAAATAAGTAATTAATATTTTGAGTACACGTTTATCGAAATATGCCAATTATGGGCATTTAATAATAGTTTCAAGTATTTATTTACTTACGTTGTGTGCATGGGTTACGGATAACCTAACATTAATAGTGTTGATCCACGTGGGTAGCGGACTTATTTGGTTGACGAATCTAATAAGAGCCCGCTAGGTACGTTGGGTAACCTTATTAATGGGTGAATTATCCTTATGACTCTTTAGGATGCGACCGGTTTATGGGATAATAAGCGACACGAATGAATAATTGAGTTTATCGAGTTGACGAATTCGATAAGGTCTACTATTTATTCTGAAACTTACTGGACTTTGGAGCTTATCGCTTAGATGTCTCATTGTGTTGCATTGAGTCACATATTAGTTGTTGAGTGCATTCATGGCATCATATTGAGTCGATACACCCACATGAGGATACCAAACACTAGGACTAAACGGTGAAACAAGACATTTTTGGAAATAATGAAATAGAATACATTGGGGTAGATAACGTTGATTTTGGGAAATATATGTTAAAATTGATTTACATTAATAGGTTGTGCCGGGTCGATAGTTGCTGAGCCGTGATTACCTGTTATCTTCTGCTAGTGTTTATTTGTGCATTGCTTGCATGAGGTGAGTTATATAGCCCCATTTTTATCTACGTTTTTAACTAAATTGGGGTGAGAATCATGCTACTGTTTTTGGACCTTTAAAACTATTTGGATTTGCTTATGTGCTTGACTGTTTAGATAGATGTGTGGTAGTCGTTGCCTTAGACTAGGGTAGCAGTCCTAATTGTTATAACTGTTGCCTAGCTAAGAGTAGACTTTAAAACTATTTGGATTTGCTTATGTGCTTGACTGTTTAGATGGATGTGTGGTAGTCGTTGCCTTAGACTAGGGTAGCAATCCTAATTGTTATAACTGTTGCCTAGCTAAGAGTAGACTTCTACCTCGACCTAGTCCTCTACCTCGACCTAGTCCGGGTTAGCAATTGTTCTAGACTTTGCTACGACAGTGTTGGACTAGAGTCGTTGGGCCCGTGTGATCACTGGATGCGTGATATGGATTGTGATTTCGGATATGATACGGTTTGTGAATGATGTATATCTATCTTAAGTCTCGCATAGCAAATCAACTCCTACAGGTCCACTATGTTTTATTGAATTTAAACCTATGAATTCACCAGCGTAAGCTGACCCTTTTAGCATGTTTTCTCAGGTATTTAAATGATGTTGGAATACGTGTTCGGTGGAAGCTTGGCAAGGAGGCATGGTTCAAGGATCATATTTGACTCTGATAAATTATGGGGACCTATTTTATTAAATCATGTTTTGGGCATAATATTTATACTTTTGGATTAATGTTTTGAATATTTAAATTTGGGATTGGTTTTGAATGAAAATGACTATCTTGTTTGCTATACTTGTGTGAGATACCAATCCATTCGTAAAGCCCCGAAAACTTGATTAAGTCTTCCGATGTACCGAGATTTGAGGGTGTTACAAAAGAAAATTAAGATGAACTGACTTATAATTGATGTTAAGAATGATGTAGTAGTTGATAATCTTGTATTATAATACCTTGATTTTGATTTTGGAAAGTGGAATTTGATTTTGGTATGGGTTTCGGTTTGACAACAAGTGCAGAGAAGAGTTTTTGTTTTGAATGTGCAAACTGTAGGAAAAATTACAAGGAATCGGGTTTGTTAGGTCGATGGAATCACGGTACCACTAAATTTAACGGTTCCGTGCCCACTTTAGTGGTGCCGTCACCTGTTGGAACAAAAACTTGTCCAATTTTATTTTTGACGAATAAATCTCGCTCATTTTGTGAGATTTTTGGACACGACATTGTAAAGAACTTATACCAAACATATTAGGAAACTTGGGACAACATATTAGGTAAAAATAATGACCACTAAGAGCTGAACTACTTCCAAATTTTATGTTGTTTCGGGGACATGTAAATGCAATTATGTGCTACACGAACAACTTGTCACCATTTGAATACAAAGAAGTGCAACAATGATAGAAACATGCACACACACTCCTTTGAATGTTTTGTCACCATCTGAATACAAAGAAGTGCAACAATAATAGATACATGCACACACACTCCTTTGAATGTTTTGTACGAACCGAGGTTTACTTGATGTATATCGATGTATATGCACCCAACAAATGTATGTAATATATGACTATTTGAGAGGATATTTGAACGTGATTGTTATCATTTATAAATGCTCAGAAATATCATTTATCATTTATAAATGCTCATTATTTTTGGAGGTGTTTATGACGTTTAAGGCTTTGCTCTTCAAGACTATCTTTCGGTTAAAGAAGACGATACATGCACGTTTAATTTCTTAATAGCCACAAACGAAATTTTTTATCGTATCATTGACATATTAGTCATTATTCCTTTCTAAAAATAACGAAACTTTCATTGTTGTTTGTTGATTTATTCACACACGTATCCTCTTAATGAACAATTCCTATAAAAATCAACATGATTCCACGGGGTCTATAGGCTATTCAAGACCGCAAAATTTGGAGACGACAACGCATGGACGTTTATTATTTTAATTGTTATAAACTCAATTGATTATCGAACAATTCACGCATTACCTCATTGTTTCTTTCATATATTAATGGAACATGTTTACACTCGTTGTTTTCTTATTATCTCATTTTCATATTTCTTTAAAAACCCCATGAATCCGCAGTTCTTTAAGCTATAGAACATATAACATACCACATTTAATAAGTCATTCCTGATTCATGGTCGTCTTAACTAGGGCTGAGCATGGAAGGTTCAAAACCGAATCAGAGAGACAAAACCGACTGAACCGAAAAAAACCGAGCCGACCCGACAGGCCTTCAGTTCGGTTTTGGTTTACATTTTTCATGGTTTTCGGTTTCGGTCGGTTCGGTTCGATTTGACTCAAAAACGACAAAAACACACACATAACCACACCTAACCAAACTGAACCGACGGACCCAACACAAAACTGAACTGAACCGACCATATTCGGTTTAGGTTTTTCACGATTTTGGTTTTTGTTTTTGTCAGGTCGGGTCGGTTTTGTTGGAATTTAATAACATGACATATCATAAATTAAACACAAATAACATCAAAGTAATGCGGAAGCGTGAGGAACATATAATATATAATTAATTAACCAAATATAAAAGTATGTGTACATTTGATTTTAGCTAAACAAGAATCAATTCTAAGCTAGCAATTAATTGGATGAACCCTAATTAGGGTTTATGAGGATTATAAAAATTGTCCCTTACCGTTTTACAATTCAATCAAAGATACTAACAATAGTGTGTTAGTATCATGTTCTTGTACACACATACTAATACCAAGTTAATGTAAATGATAGTTTAATGAACACAAAACAATTATTTTGACAATCGAAAAATCGATCACCCTTTTAGGGTTTATGTGATCCACCTAATTCAACAAGAGAAGAAAACAAAAGGGTTTAGGGTATTGTGTGTGTACAAAAGTTATCAAACAATGAACCCTAGCCTCTGTTTATATAGTATGCAAAACTTGAAGGACATGTTGGAGTGAGTATGTGTTTCCCCATAGCCTACCGATCGGCCAACACCCCAAAAGGGGGTTCCGGAACCTTCTTTCCTCTATTTTCATCTATAGTCATTTCCTTTAATGATCGTTAGTCTAGTACAAATAATTAGTTAATGCTCGTTAAATTTTTTTTTGTGTAATTAATAATTATATATAACTTTTTATATCTAATCATTAAACATTAATTCTTCATACGTAAAGTGTGAAATCCCGTGGTCTCAAGTTTGATCCTAACATACATCTATTAATTTATGTCCATAAACCAATAGCACCCACTTGGAGATATCTTAATATTGTAATCACATCGGTTAGCGTCTAGCAACACACCGATGCCTCTAGTACAACTCGAGGAAGGTCTTCTGGAAAAAACCTTTTAATGATTCATCATTATTATTTTCCTTTTGTTTCTAATACTATATTAAATAGGATATGGATCTAAGTCATTCTTTAATTTAACCATTATGTTTCTCGTTGTTTACGATTGAGCAAAATTACCAAATCTTCTGAACATATTTAGGGGAGATCTTGGGCATGGCCATGCAAACATCTTGTCAACCCTACGAGGGGCCCAATAGTGTTAAACTCCAAAATAAATTTGAAGAAACAAATTGTATCTTGACTACAAGCAAAACACATGAACTTTGCAACAAATCTGAAAACAACGTTTAGCGTTAAGTTGTTCCACATAAATGCACTACATTCATGACAGTTATATGGTATCTCAATTCTGAGGATAATTATTCATGATTTACTTAATAAGAATATCCATAAAGTAAAATCATGTAGTTAAGATAAGTCCTATATTCAATTAATTAAATATCATCTGAAGTTGGTATGCAACACATCAATATACGTTCAATTATATTCTACCAATCACTCTGATTTGTCTTAGTTCAATGATACTCCAATATCATTAATTGACAATGGACGATTTAGAATAACTAAGTTATTCACGGATTAAACATGCAATTATAGGATACAATATATTATAAAATCAAACATACCAAGTATGCCTCAAGTAATGACAATCATACTTGTTTACAAGGCATAAATCAACCAACTTGATTTATCTAATTTTGAGAATACGTATTTTAAGAATTCAATTAGTGAAGTTCTTGTATGTGTGCACTCAACTATCTTGATATTGCCACATAATATTATCATAAAGTGTGACATCCTCAACCACCAATTTATGATAATCAAACTTTCAAACATTTTTAAAGTATAAAGTATTCTTACTCTTTAATGTATAATGCAAATGTGCTCTTAAATAAGCACAACTAGTTCACATGGCCATTAACAAGGATGAAATCCTACCATGACTAGTATTGAGTGTCATCTTAATTAAACAAGCATCATTGTATGCAAACAACAATATGCTCTTTAAAAATCCGTAAAGTTTAATATTTATTGTGTAATGTTTGATGCTTTTCAAACTTTCAAGTTTGTTGTCAGCTAACAATTATGCAACAATTGACATATTTTTTATTCTTAGAAACTAAGAGCAATTCCAGGCTGAGAATGTAATTCTAAGTCCAAACATATTCTATTAGAATATTCATTACACAAGTTATTAATAACTTTCAATTAGATATCAATGTTGTCAAATCATATTGCATTCAAACATGATACAACAATTTTAATACACAACATGATGTACTAATGCGTAAGTTCGGGGTCGAAAGACTTCCTTTTCAACGAGCAAGCTGTACAACTCAATAGGCAGTATACCTAATCGTTGCAGTGTAGTATGCGTAAGCCCAGGGGGTTGATCGTTCTCTAGAAAAATAAAGATGCTAGTAGAGATGTATGACGAAGAGGTGAGGTTGAGGGTGATTCTTTTTATATTTTTTTAGGAAAACAAGTAAAATCTCGAGGTTTGAAGAGTGGGGGTTGGTAATTCTATCAATTTAAACTACTTAACAATTAAAATTAAAAACTAATTAACTAATGAAAAAGAAAACCTATGGATTGATTGAGTGTGTTTCTTTTTATAATTAAAAACGTGTTTATTTAGATTTTCTTACTCTCTAGTTATCTCTTATTGGTCGGTTGAATTGTCACATCCTAATTCTAATTGGTACATTTTATTCCGTGTTAGTCATAGGGGGTGCCTAATTCCCTAGTTCTATGAATCGTAACTCTCTTCTAGACTATCCGGGACCGCCAAGTACCGAAGTATCTCCCATGAATACTCTATTATCCTTAAGCTACAACTCATGCAATAAACACAACGATGGCCTAAGTGCACTCTCAATATTTTTGTTATTTAGGATGTTCAAGATTACAACAATTAAAGAAGAAGCCAGTTTTCCTTACTCTAGCGTCTACCAATTAAAACAAGAGAAAACCTAATAATTATCAACAACTAGGTTTCATTCGATCTAAAAAAACACTAGATTAATCTAGTTAAGCATGGTAAATAAACAAGCAAGAACACAAACAAACAATTGAACATAGAACAAACATGGTGGTAGATTAGATAAACAAACTTATCTTTGAGTGTAAAAGAAGGTTTGTGTAACAATTCGCATTTTCGGGTTTTTACTATTCATCTCGGGAATTTAGTATTCACTTTTTACTATTTACTCCCGATACCCGCACCACCTTTTGACTAATACATTTTTATTTACCTGGCCAAGTCATATACCTAGTCATCAACTAGATATTATTTAAATAATACCTAGTTAAATATCTACAAAATATCTCGCGAAGAGAAGTAAAATTGAAATTCTCTTCTTAAATATCTTAGCATTCTAGGTTTTAATAACGTTTACGTGCTCCGTCAAACTTATCAATCATTTAATATGCTAAGATAGGTTATATTAATAAGTTTTAGCATTTTTATAAGTTTAGTATTTTTAAGATACCCGGTTTTAAGTTTCGTGACTTTACGACTTACAATTAGCGATTAACGGGACCAAAACTCACTCCGTAAACAAGATAATACCAAGCAACTCATATCTAGTCATTCTAGATAGGCCATGAACGAAATATTAAGCCACATGGGGCGTTTTTATTGATGACTAAGTTAAGATATGAAGCTTACATAGGAAGCTTTAACATGTGTAAGGTTTACTTAGTCTTTAAGACTTAAACTTAAGAACTAAGTCTAAGAAATATCCTACACCTTTAACCTCCTCATCTTACTATAAATAGCAAGATCATTCTCTTCATTTTCTCATCACCATTAACGAGACACACTTAAATCACACAACCCTTCATCTTTGATTTCCAAGTTCCAAGTTACACATAAGAGTTGAAGGCTTAGTTGTTCTCTACATGAATCTTAAGTTTATTTGGTGATTCCATGGTTGAATTAGGAGCTACACAAGGGTACTAGGGCTGGATTCATAAGGTTTTCACAAGGGTTATATCAAGGCTAGCAAAGGTTTGCAAGAATTGTATTGAAGGATTGGAAGCTAGGGTTTTGGTTCAAAGGGTTTAGAATTTAGTGTTCTTGTTCATGGTTCTAGTTAAATTTCATCATAAGGATTGTAAGAAAACTTTTATGTTATCATTTGATTTCTGTAAATACTGGTATTTCATGTATGTAATATGTTTTATATGCTTATTATGGTTGATTGTGCTTGGATAAATGGACTAAACCACTAGAAATCGTCAAAAGGACTAGTATTGCAAAACAGAAACTGGACAGGGGCTGTAAACGTAATTACTGGGTAAAATTCGTGGACTGAAAAACTTAGGTAATAACATAGGATTATAGATCTATGTCTTGTGGTCATTTTTCCGGGTGGCTCGTGCCGTAACTCATCCCGATGAATAAACTAGAGCCAAAACGGCTAAACGTGTCCAAATCTGAGTAACAGATTTCAAACGGGTAAAGCTCATAAAACTTGCATATAACCAACTGTTCGTCAAAGAATAAAAGTTGTAGCTAACACCCTAACTTGAACGTGGCCGCTGGCCGTGCGTTAAACGGAGTTGTAGAACTCGACTTATGACCAAAAATGTGAGACAGTTTGCTGCTGATTGAAATAACTAGTACATCCAAGGGTAAATTGGTAATTTCACATTAGTTAAATAATTTCTGGGGCAGTAGGGCCCACTAATCTGTTTAGTACATTTAATTACCTTTCCGAGGACATAAAAACCAAGTCGTGATCAATTACGGTTTAGAAATAACGGGTAGATTTAGACGGGGAAAACTTAAATAAACGAAACGTAAACACTTATACGACTTCACAAATGTTAAGTATCCAAGCATAATTGACGTAATAACTATATAAGGCATGTTTATATATTCACATTGTTATTTTAGAACCTAAGACACAAAACTTATTCTAGGTTGCGCGTAGAGGTTCTCGGCTTATCCATCGATTCGTTATACATTGGATATCACATTTATAAAGGTGAGTTCGTAGCCCCACTTTTACTCGTTTAATTGCTTTACAAACTCTTTGGGGGAGATACATGCTTAACTACTTGCTTTTACAGATACAAATATTCAAAACATTTACACTTTTATGCTACGCTATACTTTTTATACTTGATTGCATATATACATGATTATGATATACCTATTTGCGTTATTCTTGACTGCATTATACTTATTTGCATTATTCAATTCAGTGGCTCCAAATTAAGTTGTTGGATGACCATTAATTTAGTGGCTCCAAATTAAGTTGTTGGAAGGCTATTAAATTAGATACATACGCAAGTGGCTCCAAATTAAGTTGTTGGATGACCATTAATTTAGTGGCTCCAAATTAAGTTGTTGGAAGGCTATTAAATTAGATACATACGCAAGTGGCTCCAAATTAAGTTGTTGGATGACCATTATTTTAGTGGCTCCAAATTAAGTTGTTGGAAGGCTATTAAATTAGATACATCCCAAATTAAGTTGTTGGAAGACCCTTGTGGTGACACATATACTTTTTACTACTATGATACATACATACATGATTGTGCAAACTATATTTTAGCAGTGGGTTGTAAACACACAGGTTGCAAGTTTTGTATGGGCGGAACTTGGAACTGAGTGGATTTACAATGCCTTTGCTGTGGGAACATTCTTTAAAGGCTTTTCAACTTATTCAAAACAAACTCTATGAACTCACCAACCATTGTGTTGACACTTTAGCATGTTTATCTCAGGACATAAGGCGTAGCTATTGCATGGAACTTAGAGTCACACGACATACTTTGAAGACTTATGCTTTTATCGTTTACCATTCGAAACATTTATGTATTATACTTTAGGACCTCATTGTTTGTAACTCTGATTTCATTAATCGAATGGTAACTTTTCAAAACGTCTCATTTAGAGGTCGTTTTCTATAACTTGTACTTTGTATTATGAAGTAGCACCCCAATGACACAATCTTCTGCTGCGATATTTTGGGGGTGTTACAGTTTGGAACCCTAAAGTATTTCCCAAGTCGGACTATTAAGGAACTAGGGTTTGCTCTCCAAAATAATGCACACAAAATACAGAAAATTCGAAGTCTATATATAGATTTACACTCACGACGGTGTCGCCTTTTGATGGCGATGCCGTCTGGTCACCATCATTAAGGTTTCGTTTTGGACAATTCATCGTTGGGACGGCGTCAGTTATTTAGGCGTGACGCCGTCATGTGTTGGAACCAAAATATGACCTGAGTCGTCGCTTGAGACTTTTTAGAAAACCTTGTGAGCGACGGCGTCACCCTATGAGTTGGGACGCCGTCAGGTGTGAAAAACAGCCTTGAAATCTTGACTTTGTCGTTTTCTTCATGTTTTCGCTCCTTTTCGTCCAAAAGTGCCCGATTCCAGCAGTTTGCTTCCAAAAGACCTAAAATATGAAAGTGGATGATTTTAAGCAGTAATGGGTATAAAATATAACAATTTAGGGCTTAAATGACCCCCTATTAGAGGTGGCAAAATGTGCCCAAAAGCAAAAAGATGGGCTAAATGGGCACATTTTTAAAAGATTTGGGCACATTTAGCCCCATCCTTTTTTTGAAATGGGCACATATAGCCTATTGAAAACTTAAATGGGCACTAACGGGCACATTTTTTTTTTCTCAATTGTAGAACATTACGATCGTTTTAAAGAATTTTTTTTATATAATATATTTAAGTTTATTAATATAAATAAGATATTATGTTTAAGGAATTTATTTCGTCGTTTTAAGTCTTTTATTAAGCGATTTGTATAACATGTGCCCGTTTGGCCCGTGCCCGTTTAGCCCGTGCCCGTTTAAGCCCGTGCCCATTCTAGCCCGTGCCCGTTTAGCCCGTGCCCGTGCCCGCCCGGCCTGCCCGTTTTGCCACCTCTGCCCCCTATGTATCCATTTTTCCAAATGATATATCATGTTTCATTAGACTCATAGATTTTACAGCACATGTGTATTAACAATAAACATATATTTTAAGGTTTTATGCCTTATTTTCTAATCTTTAAAGTGAAGTTTCATTCCAATCTAAAACTTAACATTTAGCTTAGATGGAATGTTACTATCCATACAACATATAAGATTTTAAGAAAATAGACATAATACTTCCACTAGCTTTCAGGAATACTTATAATTTATCTTATTAATTATAAATCAAAACTTGGATTTAATAACTAACATAATAATAATTTCCTAGATGCATGCATTTATCCCTTCATGGATTATTGCACTTTGTACACTTCCAAAGATTATATGAATTCAAAAATCCTTTCGATTACTTACCGTCCTCGCTCAAGTAATTTCTCAAGAAAGAGTTTTGATATTCTATTGTCATTTTACATTTTAATGAAAATAGGTATGACACTAATCATCTTTATATATTTAATGTGTCTAAGAAAGAATATTCAACCACAATTAATTGCTTAAGAATGATTAATAATCTTGTCATAAGACACGCATTAAATATGTGTACAATATTGTCCATATGATTTCTACACAAAGATTCTAGGGTTTTCCATCTCTTTGAAGAAACTCATTTTCATTCTCTAGTCTAACTATTAAGATAAACCAAGTTTCCAAAAATTGATTATCTTTATTGACAGCATCTCAACATTCATAGTATGAGTAATTTACCCAATTCAATATTTGGTAATCCATCATAATGATTATCAGGTTTATCATAATCATGTAACTCATGTTCTTCAGCTTATCAATCAAATATCTAAGATATCCATGAATGAGAATTCCATCCTCTTGAGGTCTATCATTTACATGTTTAGCCTCATCATGATATTTACTAATGTGTTTTAGAAGATTATGTATCTTGTAATTTTATCTTTCAAGATAAAAACTCCCACTTGCCTTTTGTAATTTTAGAGACTATCTCTAAATACTTAGCAAGTAGAGCAACATTAAATTTTTCTCATTTTAAAACATTACAAATACATATTGGCAGTTTCTAACTCTAGTTTGTTAATCATCACTCTTCATAACAATTCAGAACTTTAACTTTAAGACTTAATGTGATTCACCACATTTTATAATAAAATGGTGTCTTATTAATCTTCTAGGTTGGAGTCTTATTGAGTACATCCTATTCATACTCAATTTTCTAACCTTGATAACTTTTGGAAGAAAAGAAAATATAGTTATCTCAAATCAAATAATATATCAAGAGTTTGATTTTTATAACTGAACATACCATAAACACGAATTAATATTGTAAGATAATCTAACAATATATAAAATAAACATATTCCTTTTGGCTTACCTATTTTCCAACTAAGTCAATTTAATGATATAATAGAATTTCCAAGCCAATTGCATGCTTTATAACACAAGTATTTTTTTACCAAGTCACTTTATGTCCATGTCTCAATTTAAACTGTTATAATCCCAATATACGTTATAAATCATTGATCAAATTAATGACTTCTTATATATGTTTTAATTAAAGTGCATAACAAGTAGGGGTGTAAACGAACCGAACGAACACGGACGGAGCCTTATTCATGTTCGTTCATTTAATTTTAACCGGACAAATAAACGAACACGAACGCTTAAACGGACGAAATTTCTTGTTCATGTTCGTTTATTAAGGAAATGAGTTGTTCATGTTTGTTTATGTTTGTTCATTAAGACACTAAACGAACGCTAAACGAACTTAAACGAACGAAAATAAATAAACATAGACAAACAATCATAAACTTTATTAAATTATGCATCTACTATTGTTCTATAAGTGTTGTTTTGTTTAAACAATCTAATTTAAAAATTATACAACTAAAAGATTTGATTTACGAACATAAATAAATAAATGAACATAAACGAACGGTAACGAACGCATAATCTGACGTTCACGAACATAAATAAACGGACGTGACTTTTGTTCATGTTCGTTCATTTAACTAAACGATCATAAAAACCTTGTTCATGCTCGTTCATTTAATAAATAAACGAACTTTTTACCTAACCGTTCATGAAATGTTCATTGAACGTTCAGTTCGTTTACAACCCTAATAACAAGTTAACGTTTTACTTTATTATAAGTCTTAAAGGACTTCATGTTTATATATTTACAATAAAACATAAACATGTTTAACTAAATTAATCTTAGATGCATTATAACGCACCATAGTGTGTTTTCTAGCTTTTAATCAGATGCATATACGTATATTAGATGCATTTCATGATTTCTCTTGTTTTTGTTCCTCTGCACGTGCCGAAATCATGAAAATCAATTTGCACCATCTATACATCAAATTACTTTCGAAACTCAAGATGTTGCATCTACATGAATAGAAATGCATCTAATGCAAATCGTTGCATCTCAAATGCGTGGTTTTGGTCACTTCTCATCACTTCTTAATTTAATTTACTTCTCATATATATATATATATATATATATATATATATATATATATATATATATATATTTAGAGTAGGGATCCAGTGAGAAGTAAATTAAATTAAGAAGTGATGAGAAGTGACCAAAACCACGCATTTGAGATGCAACGATTTGCATTAGATGCATTTCTATTCATGTAGATGCAACATCTTGAGTTTCGAAAGTTAATTTGATGTATAGATGGTGCAAATTGATTTTCATGATTTCGGCACGTGCAGAGGAACAAAAAACAAGAGAAATCATGAAATGCATCTAATATACGTATATGCATCTGATTAAAAGCTAGAAAACACACTATGGTGCGTTATAATGCATCTAAGATTATAAGGAAGCATCTAATTTAGGTCGGTGCATCTCTGATTTGCGGTTATAGTTCTTCTTATTCCTTCTTATTTTAAGTAATCTTCTTATTTGATCCTAACTATATATATATATATATATATATATATATATATATATATATAAACTGAATTAGTATTAGATTACTTCATTATTTATGTCATTCAAATAACACCTAAATATTAGTTTGAAGTAGTCTTACATATCATCTTGATACATGTTCTAAATACTTGTCTAATTTAAAAAATGTAAATTTATTCCAGATACAATCTCACGTAACATGGAGATTTACGTTGTTGTTGTAATCTAGCTAACCTCTCACATAACGTAAATTATTACACCAAGTGTTTCTTGGAATAGATGTGTATAAGTTATATTAGAACATTAGTCTCTTACCTTGTGGTCAAGAGAATCCATTAAATCATATCACTTTATGTTGTACCTTGCACACAATAAATATTTCTCTCACTTGTGCATGGAACAACATTATGTAGCAGATAAACAACACGACACACATTTGTTTATGTGATCAATATGATTGTGTCATTGATATTAACATAACTAGTAGACGTAGAATATCACTGTCTAGTAAAGAAACGTTCATGACTATCCTTAAAAACATAAGTGTCTACAAGTGGAAAGTAATGTAGATTACTACAAAGATGACAAAGCTTGTAGCTCCCACTGAATTAGAGATCATTACAATAATTCCTTATTTAGTAATAAGAACACAATGCTCCCACTAGATTTGACAACATTGTAAGTGTTTCATTAACTAGTGAAAGAAAATAGTGTGCTATTTACATTCCTACACCTTTGAGAAAGTCCATACATAACAATTACTTATGTACTAAAAGTGTATTCTACTATGTAGATGGACTATCCATCAATGCTATTAACTAAAAATTGGGCATGCAGTTTCTTCCTTAATAAGTATACCATCACTACAATTGTATGTAGCACGTTTAAATGGTCGAAGCAAAACAACTAGATAAATTATGCTAGTTTGCCTTTTACCAACTTTGCGATAATCAGTCTAACTTCTGATTTTAATAACTCGGAAAAGGTGCAATTTTCTTAACTATTAAAGTTTGCTTATGAGTTATGTATTTAGAATTTAGAAAATTCTAATTTTCCTATCATACCTTTCTCATTCATGAAAAGAATAGGATTGAATCTCACTCTTTTCTCATGAAAAGTGCACTAGGTTTATTCTTTTAGTAAAGTTGACTCTACCCAAAAACTCTTACAAGTGTAGATCAATTTACCAATACCAGCATAACCCATGTTTACGGTTTTAATGTTGCATTAATACATTTAAAGAATTAACAAAATTTAATTTTAGTATTTTCGATAATGAAACTTTTCAAGAAAATACAATACCCAAGGAAATATTCATATAACCATAGAATTTTCTTGAAAACTATGACCTAAATTAATATAGTTCCATTACATCAGTTGATCTACTAGTAATGAAAGTATAAAATAATGTAATCTGTTAAACAATAATTGGCAAACAATTTCCAATTTTTAGATCTTTATGGGATTTACATTGCCAAACAGTATTGTAATGTAAACATGTTTTATCCCCATCTTATGTATTGAGTCCAAGCTCTCACTTACAGCTCAATTAAGTCGTCTAATCTAAAGAACTGCAAATGTGTACAGTTGAGGTCTCACACAACATGAAGATTTACCTTTCCATTATAATCTAGCCAAGGTCTCACATGACGTAAATTGCAACTTCAAGTGTTCTTTTAACTAGATGGCATAAACTTAAATTTTAAGGGTACTAATTTTGATGTGTATAATCAAATTATGTACGAAGAAGCATGCATACAACTTCGTATCAATAGTTTTAATAAAAACTTTTTTATTAACAATTCACTAAGATTAAATTAACAAAATTTTGATTGAGGTATTAGATTCGCCAATCAAAGAATTTACCTTTAATTATCGTCCATTATACCGTACTTTTGCATAATACCAAAGACTTAGTGTTTCGGATAATTACCACAATGTGGCATATGGAATTAAAGCTAATTCAACCTTAAGATGATTTTGTACATAAAATAGTCGTACTTGGTAGCTCCATTATGACGCACAAAAAAGCGGAGAAGCGGGTCAGCGCGAAACGTATTAAAAACTTTCTTCTTTCGGGTCACAATTTAATGCATTCTCTCCTTATACCTCTCTTAAAATTTGTCAAAAATGGGTGAGTCGTTCTTACTATTAGTACAAAACTATCACTCAATTAAACTCTTTAAAAACCAAATCTAATTACATCATTATTTATGTTCGTATTATTTTTCTATTCAAAAATTACCCTTTTTGTTTATAAACATGTCTAAGAAAATGAACAAAAACAAGTAGTAACTACAAAAAATAAACAACTAAATAAAAACATATAACATAAAAATTATTATGTGAAAACATGTAGCCACATGCAAACTTTATTTGTTAAAACCTATTAATAATCAATTTTAGGTTTTAATTATGCATATATTAACTAAGGCTCTCACTCAAAAAAGCAAGTGAACCACATACATCGACGAATCGATTGCGTAAACCGTAGTTAAACATATACCATATAGCACATAATTAATTCATTAATTTAATTGAGGTCTTTCCCAATTTAAGATTTATCAAAATAATACATGTGAAAAATCTTAACAATTAAATCATATAGACAATAATCCATGACAAGCATGCATTTTCATCATGGATCTACATAACAATTATTACACGTTTTCATAAGATCGCATACAATTAACACATATTATATCACGCAATCCTAGGGTTTCTAATTCAATTAATATTTTTTTATTAAGAGGCAATCGCCCCCTTAAATTTAGGGTTTTGAATTTATTAAACCCTATAATTTGACATATATAAATAAGCACATAACAATTATTCATTTTTTATGTGTTTTGGTAATTAATTACACATTATCCAAGGTTCGCGATGCCACTGTTAGAATTTAATTACATGACATATCATAAATTAAACACAAATAACATCAAAGTAATGCGGAATCGTGAGGAACATATAATATATAAGTAATTAACCAAACATAAAAGTATCCGTACCTTTGATTCTAGCTAAACAAGAGTCAATTTCAAGCTAGCAATTAATTGGACGAACCCTAATTGAGGTTTATGAGGATTATAAGAATTGTCCCTTACCGTTTTACAATTCAATCCAAGATACTAACAATACTGTGTTTGACCACGTTCTTGTACACACGTGTTAGGATTTAGAAAAATCCATATAGAAGAGTCGGTCACTCCAACTATAGTCTAGCATAAGTTAGCTCGTACACTTAACGTTAGTTATTAGTAATAGTTTAGCGTAATAACACTGTGGAAGAAGGACGGGTCTTTACTCACTGTATACCTGATCCACAACTCACTGGAGGGTGCATTATACAACTATATAAGCCCTCTCCCACGCAAAGGAGAGGATTGAATGTTCATTTGGAATCTAACCTTCCATCTTTTCTTTCTCTCTCTAACATCCCATTTCTCTTGTTTCTCTCTCTAGAACTATACGACTCATACATCAAATCCATAGTGTGTTATGATATCAATAATCTTACAATTAGTATCAGAGCCCATGGTTTGATTAGCTAGGTTGTATGTGCGTTTTCTTGGTTGGTTTAGATTAATAAGTTGTTTTTGGAAGGTTTTTGGTCTTATTATGGGCTTTCTTTGATTCTCACATTTGAGGTGTTAAAGTAAGTTTTTTTAGGGTAGTTATAACCTTCTAGGATCAAGTTGTGCAAAAGAAGCCAAGCAAAAACATTCAAAAGGGTGATTTTTAGGTGTTTTTAGGTGAAAAGTAACTTTTTCTAAGTTGTGATTTGACCTTCTGAGTGGGTTCTTGGTTGCGATTTGACGCTTGCAGTTTAACAATGACGTTTTTGTCTCCTTGCGGTTTGACTCTGTGATTTGAGAGTGACAGATTTGTCCTGTAGCAGTTGCGGTTTGATACTTCTGCGGTTTGACAATTGCGATTTGACACATTGCGATTTGAGCTACTGCGTTTTGAGGGTTTCGATTTGGTTATGCGGTTTGATACCTGTGGTTTGACATTGCGATTTGAGCCTGCAATTTGACAGTTGCGTTTTGGGTTTCTGCGATTTGATTATTGTGGTTTGACAACAACTGCGATTTAAGAGTCTGCGATTTGAGGGGTTGCAATTTGAGTTACTTGAAGACAAATCTTGAGTTTTGTCTAGGAGACACCCTACACAAATTTTTTCTTGTACTGTAATTTGATTCAAACTTTACCAAATCACAATTAAATGATCACCTAATCTAAACACTCGATTATCACTTTTAACATACAATCACTAATCATTGAATCGATCCAACTGTTATCATAACATGTTCAAGTTAACAATATTTCACGGTCTCTCACTGATTTTGTTAAATTCCATTGACGTTAACATCATGCCTAACACTCCTGATTCAATGATATCTGAGGTACTTAAATTATACAAAACTGTTGATAATCATGAGAGTCCTAACTATACAGTACGGTTAAACCTGATTGAGTCGGCTAATGACAATATCAGATTATCGTGCTCGTATTCACAATAGAGATAACTGTACCAGTCACAGCAACTGCAGAATGCAAAGGAGAGTTGCATTGAACTTTTTCGACAACTTCATTCACACCTCACGGTACTTCTAGAAGGAAATGGATTCATGAACGGATTCGTAAGAGCATTTAATGCATTTTTCCGTCAAGATGTACAGACTTTCACGGGCACATTGTTCTTGAAATTAGAGCAACTTGAACAACAACTTGATAGAGAAGAATTTCAAGAAGCCGGATCCAAGGCTGCACTTCAGGTGATCAACAAACAATTTCAGTCATTCTTCAATGGTGAATACAGTTGGGATTATGACGATGATATGACTGAAAGGTGCTTTTCCAGTCACACTAGAATCGAAGCTAATGTGTTCAGAGAAACATTAATCCAATGTATGGATAATGTTAAGAAGTACATTGAGGAAAGAGCACAATATGATGACAAGGTGAATGAATGTCGGATGCAATCAAGAGATAGTAATGTTGAGTCGGGTAAGCATCAGATGATGGATCAGTTGTCACCGAATGTAGAGGATCAGAGACAGATAAGCTTGACAAGACCAGCAATTCAGTGACTCTTGTCTCACAAGATGTGGAGGCAGATATGAGACCGGTAAATGAACAAATGTCAGGTGCTGAGGTACACTTAACTGTTCAAGATAATGTATCTGCTAATATACTTGTACAAACTGATCATGATGCTGAACATGATATTGACATATATTCTTTGGTTGAAGCTGAGACTAATTATTTCAAAACAAATGACATGGTTGATTAAGAAGCGTTTAATGAACTTTCAAACAAATTCTCAAAACTTGAAAAACATTGCATTTCACTTGAAATTGCAATTCAAAGAAAGGAAGAAAGTTTACAAACTAATAAACCATGTAAAAATCCAGAATTACCTGAATTTCATGATTTTTTAAAAATTAACGAGTTAAAAGCTCAGCTTCAAGCCAAAAACTCGACAATTAACAATCTGAAGAAACATATCTCTGATATGAATGAGAAAAATAATTTAGTCGGAACTAACCAGGACAATAATGCAACTAAGATAAGAAATATTGAACTGTCAATTTATGTGGCGAAATTACTCAAGGAGAATGAGACTTTGAAAAGGCATCAAAAGGATCTAGGTGATTCAATCAAAGAAATCAAGTCTAAAACTTTAGAACAAACCTCTTTGATGGTCAAAATTAATGAACTCAAAGCTCAACTTCAGGATAAGAGTTTCACAATAGTAGCATTAAAGAATGAGCTTAGAAAAACTACAGGGAAAAGTGTGAACACTAAGTTTGCAAAACCATTAATCTTGGGGAAACCAGTTTTACATCCCAATAGAAATCGATCAGTTGTTAGACAACCGACTGCGTTTAGGTCTGAACGACCTAAATCTTTAACCTGGTTTACCTCCTGTAGGATATTGGATTTCACTTTCATATCATAACAATGACACTTTAAGCATATAGATGATTTTAGAGAGAGAGAAAGTGGGATATTCTAGAAAGAGAAACTTGTGGAATATTAGATTACCAATGAACATCCAACCCTCTACCTTGCAAGGTAGAGGGTATATATAGGTTACAAACTAAACGACCTCCTGACGGCCTGTGGATCAGGGATACAATGGGTAAAGACCCGTCCTTCCTCCACGGTGTTGCACTATACTATTCTACGCTACTACTTATCTAATAAATAACATAAATAATGACAAGTCTGCGAGCTATCTTTGGCTAGATAATATTTGGGGTGACCGACTCTTTTACTTATGGAATTTCTGATTCCTAACAATCTCCCCCTAAGGGAGGTCACCCCATAAATTACATTGTATATCCTAGCTTTCAAGAAGATCTTCATTCTTGAGCTCGTAGACTTCTCATCAACAAAGTAATCAAACTAAGTGCATCTGTGGAGAGTACATCATTGAACAACTGAAATGAATAATTCGTGGACGTTGAGTGTCTGATCCACTGTGATAACAATAATTTTGAGCCAGCTTTTGAAAACATCGGCTAACGCAAATCTCTGAGATATCCATTGTGGTGTTGGTATTATGTGATGTTGTGACTTTCGGACCGACATGCTCACATTCTGGATCATGAAATCTTCTCATCAGAGTAGCGAAAACTTTCGTTGATTCATGATATTGGCATCAGCGTAGCAGAAGCATGGAGTGAAAATATCAGAGTCATTGATGCACTAATCATGATTTCTTTTGAGATGAATGTGTAGAGTGAGCATGCGGCTATGGGTTGACTGCTTCATTCTGATCAGTTGCAAACGTCGGTGTACCTGCATAAAACAGTTAGCAATAAAGCGCACGAAAAGTGTCTTTGATCACTTTCGTTGAATTGAGGTACACGGCCCACGGTTCCCCGTTGATCAGTACAAGTACTGCCTGTGATCAGGTAAGATTCCAAAGAATTTCCTTGACAGGGTTTCGCAGCTGCTCTAGCTGTTCTCAAACCAGAACGTTCTCAAAGAAGACAACACGGAGTGAGTGAACCAGCGAATTTTAAGTCCACTGATTGATGAAAAGAGATTTAAAAAAAAACAATCGTGTATTGCTCAATAGAAATTATTTTTGCAATACAACGAAGGTTTTAATGAAAATCAATTATCAATCATAAAACACCTTTTGATTTGAAATATCCGTACACGGTCGATTTGCTAAAGAAAAGAGTTTTTAAGCACAACGACCGGTTTTTCAAAGGTATTCGTCAATCCATAACCTGAACCAGGATTGATTCAAAAGATTGAATCTCCCCATTGTTTCTGTTCAGTTGTCACATGGTTGATCTGTAGATTAGATCTCACATGCCACCCACCAGGAGCTTGTTTTATGTTGGCTCCAGAGGGCTTTCCATCTTCATTATGAATATGTTTGCATATTACTCAGATGTTCTGGCAATACCACAAGGATAATGCGTAGGACTCAAGATATAATCTCTCTTTCCACATTGTGTGAAACAGAGAGTCTTCATTGAAAGTGTCCTAATGAGATTTATTGATGATCTCGTGGCTCTAGACTCAATATGTGCATATTTGGATCCTGTGCCGGAGACTAGGGAGAGGGTCTCCTTCTTCAATATCAACAATCTCTAAGAGAAAGTCGATAGATAATGTCGGTTCCCCGTGAGAATGAAACAAGTCCTTTTAAGAGGAACTTGAGTGGTTTTGGAAAGTTGAAGTGTAGTGTGTCACTGGGTCCATGACGTCTTGTCTTCAATACCGATGTTACCATCAGTAGCATATGAATTGAACCCGGTTTCTGCCCTAAAGTTGAATATATGGAGGGCTATTTGTTTTCACCCTTTTTTCATTCAATTCTTTTTAATTCTTCAACCACTTCAGTGCTTACCGATACTTCATAGCTAGAACCTTGTTGGGTTTATTCCAGTACTAGCTCAGTCTCAGTCCGCACTCTTCCCATATCTCATTTTTCTCCTTTTATCATCATACCTAAGAACTCTACACTTACTAGTGGATAGTCCCTGGGTAGATCCCTCCGGTTCTGGCGGATCATGGGAACAAATACCTAACCTTATCATCCTTATATCACCGTACATAAAGTAAAGTTGGTCGGTCTATTTGGTATTGTTCATCTGCCATTTGAACCATTTGAAAACCATTTGAAAATCAATCCAGATACTTGTGATATAGTATCAAAACATTTTGTACCTGAATTGTTTTTGATATTTTTAGAACAAGTGCTCCCCCTCAACATGTGCAGAAAATGTTTGAAATCGTTTTGCACACGGAGGCAAGAGGAAGAATTCACTTCTTTGATTACCATTTTCAAAAAAATATCAACATCACTACCCTAATCGAATCAAGTAGATAAAGCATTTTGGGGAAGGATGAGGTTTTCATGATTTTGCTCCCTCTCAATATGTGCTTCTAGGTTTGAAAAAAAAGGGGTTTTGCACATACTAAAGGGAACCCTTTTTGAAGTGCAGACATGATCACCAAACGATTAGAAGCCATTTAACATACAATCAAAGTACCTTAGAAAAATGGAAAATTGTGTACCCTGATGTCTTGAATTTGCAAAAAAAAATGCTCCCCCTTAATATATGCTTCGAGATTCGAAAATTGTTTAGCACATATTAGAGAGTAGTATGCACAAAAAGTTGGTCATCTTTTAACATCTTTCATATTTATATCACATTTTCTCCCCCGATCAAAAATTTCAAATCCTTTGAGATTTTGGATCTCAAGTGATTTAAATATGTATGAGACAAAATATTTGTTGGAGAAAAATGTGTCCGGTTTTATATGATCAGAAGTGGACAACACTGATGTTCCCCTTTTTGATACATGGGGAAACCACAGTACATAACCTAGCACTATTACATGCATTACAGTTGTGCATAGTTTGTACACCACATTATACATAAATTTAATACATAACAGAGACTACTTTCCAAAGATGTCTTCATTCAGTTCTTTGAAGTAGTTTGTAATGCCCATCACGAAGTCTACCACCAACAAAGCTTTCAAGGCTGCGGAAGATCCTTCGAGTCTTTAGTCTTCGCCTGATTGCAGCAATGAAATCTTTACACCGCTTTAAGTCATCATCAGTCCAGAAAGTAGTCTTTACCCATGATTTCATATCAATTTTGATTTCTTTCACTCTAGAGTCTAGTTCTTCTTCAACCAATTTGAGAGTTCCGTCACTAAACTTGTAGAGCTCACATAGTCGCATAAGCATGCGAGTCCCATATCTGTCGGTGAAGATGACGGCTCTAGGGGTGTCAAGAACTTTGTATTCGCGATGAAATTCATGCCCTGTTGCATTCCATTGTGGACTTGTAAGGTTGATCCTTGTTTGGTAGCTTTCCATGCCAAGCTGAAAGTCCTCAACTCGTTTTCGAATGACTAAGCCCCTGATCCAAAGAGTGACAGCTGCAGAGAGGGCCTTTTTCTCACGGACAGGTAAATGCTCAAGGTGTCCTTGGAGATTCAAGAGATAGAGATCTTCGAAATCATTTGGCAGAAGATGTTTGAAGTCGTTTTCCTCAATAGTATACACTTTGAAGTCTGCTCTTTTAAGGACTATCTTCTTCAAATACTCATATCCATAGATAGGGAAGATCTCTACATAAATAACACTTAAGATTTGCAGCTTTGATCGAACATCATTGCGTCTTTTATCAGCACCATGTCTTTCGATGTAGAACTTCTTCTTTTTGAACCACCAGTGAGAAATACCATATGAAGCGGCAATGTCATACTTTCGGTCTTCATCAGCCCAGAATTGATCAGGAACCATCTGTTCAAGCCCCTGATCAGAGTAGGTTTGTAACACCCCGACCCGACAAGGGTAAAGATATCACAATACGGTTTCATATCAGAACTTTAATTACTATACAAAAGCGGAAGCCTTTACAAAAACTTACAAAAGATAGTATAAATAACTTAATATTCAAAATAAATCTAAGATCTCTATGGCAAAGTCTTGCTCTCATCTCTACTCTCAAACCCAGATCAGCTATCCCATAAGCTCATCTTGAATGCTAAATACCTGCCGCAGGAAAAGAAAAGTGCGGCTGAGCTTACAAAGCCCAGTGAACGGATATAACGAAACAAAAGCTAAAACAGAGTAAATATACAAATACGAAATCAAAATGAAATAATGACGAAGGATCTTTTAGAATTCTGCGGAAGCACAAATATACAGAAATCCAAACAACCACATAACAGTTTAGACATCATATAGCACATTAATGACACAAACACGAACACATCAAAACGACCAAACACATTTCATATCAAGAATAACAGATTACGTATAAGCCAAACGGAAAGTCTCGTAACTAACAGAAACAGTTTCTATTAAATAACATGGCATTCATACAAATCAATTAATCAACAATTAATACACTTAATACAATATATATATAGCAGCGGAAATAGCAAACAGGTCAATGGCAAACAAAATAGTTAAACCAGTTCTCATATCAAATCCTAACCTTAGCAGAGTTTAAACATGGCAGGTCACATATGCATACAGATAATTAACCTTCAAAACACTCAATCATATACTAGCACATTCATCTCGCAGATCAACGTATTCACGTAACAATAACAAATCATAATATC
This sequence comes from Chrysanthemum seticuspe, assembly GCA_019973895.1. Taxonomy (NCBI): domain Eukaryota; kingdom Viridiplantae; phylum Streptophyta; class Magnoliopsida; order Asterales; family Asteraceae; genus Chrysanthemum; species Chrysanthemum seticuspe. The sequence continues at coordinate 137,621,033 of BPTQ01000008.1, forward strand.
AGATATACGAATCATATTTTAACGTATTAGTCTTATCCTAGCATGGCAACTAATAATCACTTAAACAAATACGTCATAACCACATCAATTAACATATCATATCAGAAATATCTTCCTTCTTCAAAAAAGTAACATCAGAAAATATATGGAGTAGCTAGCTCCCAGAATTTTGTGAAGACGCGTATTGCACACGACATCATTCACCAGATAACATATCGGATAACAGATCAGATCTAGGATGCATCCATACGCCCCTTCCTACATATTCAAAAATATGCTTCACCATCCAGAGACGTGGCAGAACATCACTCTACTACCCTAGAGTCATATCAGAGGTGCATCACTGATACGGACATGGAACCCCCATGACTAGTTAAATATTTGGTTATAGTCAACCAACTTAAGTCAAACAGATTTCAGATATAGCACAGATCATAGTCACACACAAGGTCACAGAATCATATCAGATGAACTATCAAAAGGTTCATACTCAGATAGTCAGAAATCATAAGTTCATATCATAGTGGCATATCATGTATTCATAAGCAGAAGTTCATTATCATAAGTTCATAATCCAATATAGCAGGGTTCAACAAATATATATATATATATATATATATATATATATATATATATCAAAGTCTTCCTAACATAAGTTCACATCAGATATTTCATAGTTCACTAGAACATAAGTTCATATTAGCAAGAGATCAAATATTCAGAAAAGGGTTCATAGCAATGGCATTGGAAATCCTAATAAGCATGAGAGATATGACGAAGAAGGAAAACCTGAGGGACCTTTACTGAGAAGGTCAGAATATTTGTACGATAACACAAGTGTCTTAAAGTAAGACAGAATATCCGTACCTTAAAGCAATTGAGAAGAAAAGCAACAAATGAACGAATACGAAGATGTAACGTCGCGTCTCCTCCAACGAATCTACACGGATTATGATTTATTTAATACTTATTAGTATGACGGATAAATCTCATTAATACTTTTAGGGTTGTCAGATTATTCCCATTTTTAGTGACAGACGGAATTCCAACGTTTTAGGGTTTCAATTATTAATTAGCCAAACGTATGGGTTTAATATGATAATCATCTTATTTAAGAGCTTATATGATCATTATTCATAGCATAGGGTTTACAAATGTCAAAGACGGATTTTAAGACTCTCTTTCAAAGTAGTTTACATAATCTTTAATTTACATGAAATAACGAAATTACACACATAGCTTCTAACCCTAATCACTCCCTATTTAGGTTCTAGGGTTTCCATACTTTTAACATCATTTATTTCGCATTCAATTAACATGTTACTTCCTTTAATGATTTCCACTTTGACCTAGAACGTACGAAAACTCAAACGGAAATTAACTCTAACTCACGCATGTCCTTACGTCATTTATTTACACATGTTGACACAGAATTACCCAAAATTACATGTTGCACCTTTAACATCTTTAATTATACGATCTAACCTTCTATTATCAGATTTTACACTTTTAGTCCAAAGGTTTTAGAATTTACAAAACATACCCTTTTAAGTTAAATATAATTCGAATAGCCCTCTAAATATCCAAAATCACACGTTTAACCCCCACACTTATTTTATACGTTTAGTACATGTCTTTTACCGTTTTGCAAAAATAACCTTTAAGTTTCAATATTTACAAAACCAACCCAAACCTTTTATTTAAGACCGAATAGACATAATTCAAATATAAGCCCTAAACCTAGGTTTAACCAATCATTAGCTCATCATTACTACTTCATTAATTACCTTCAATGATTACAAGAAAACCCTAGTTTATGCAAAACCCTAATCGTTCCTTTTAAAAACCTTCCTCTTTCCATGTTTAACCGAACCCTAAAACTCAAAACAATTCATACAAGCTTCGAATTCACAAATATGTATTTTATTCAGGTCTTATATCATGTAATAGCTTCTGGAAAAATCAATTCATGATCTCTAAAAATATTATAAGCTCATTCGTTAATTATATACGCTTTTAGGGTTTTGGATTCCAAATAATTTCATACAACTTATAAATCATGCATGGCTAATTTTTATGTGTTATATACGACTTGTAGGACTGAATTCAACATTAGGAACATACCCTTGATGAGCTTGGATCGTTGGAACAAAAGAAGCACAAAACCTCTATTTGCCGAAACCCTAATTCACCCAAAAACTCCCCACGACTAAAACAGCAGCTCTGGAACTCAAACACTATTTTTCCCACCTTCTATACCTTGAATCTCGTCCAAGAAAAATGGTCTCAAGCTCTGGAAACTGGAATTCGATTTATGAAGGGTTTTGAAGTCGGTTTTAGGGTTATCGGCAATAAGGGATTTTATGGGAACCGAATTTTATATATATACTTGATTTATTATTTTTATTATGGGCTTTATAATGTATTGGACTTAAATTAAATGGTCTCTTACTAATATAAATTTATATTGGGCTTTTACTAATTAATTTCTTTTATAAACTATTTTAAATATTTTCGGCTAATATGTAAAATACAAAACTAATTTTTATAAAATCATAAACTATAAAAATTACCTTTACAAAGTGTTTAATATTTATCTAGATCATGTGGGATATTTCTTAAAATTCTCTGAATTTACATAGCTTACTTGGTATTCTTTTGAATTAATTTTTCATACTTTTGATTGTAGGGGTATTTTGGTCTTTTTGTGAATTTTAGAAATTCAGGTATTACATGGTTGCAGCTTTCATCTTTGATATTGATAGAGCTGGTCTTCTTTCAGCAGAGCGAGCACAAAGATAGTCCAAGTCATGATTGAAGAAGAATTCAGCCTGAATGGTCATCTGACCAGGTTCACCACCAAGAGGAAGAGATTTGTTAACATTGAAGCGACTAATTTGCTCACTGACTTGGTCATTAAGCATCTTATGGCATTCTTCCATCTGGTATTGAAGTTGATTGGCATCTGAGTGGAAGACCTTGACAATTTCATAAGCTTGTCCTTCAAGATCTCTTGGAGTTATGGATGAGATACTCTTCCGTTCACAAAACCATCTAATGAAGCTTCCCATATCACCAGTGAAGTGCAGAAGAGAATCTTCAGCTGGAACTTCATAATTATTGGTGATAGTTGATACCCAATTGTTGTCAGGAATAATCGAGTCAAACTCTGGTATGGACCATGTAGGTTCTGGAGTAGGAGGTCTATCTTCAACAATGCAACTTTGAATTGTGTCTCTTGAGAGTGCTACTCTGGATGTGCTAGTGCGATTACCTGCCATGTAAGCATCAAACCAATCTTCTACTGATGGCTTAGGAATATGCTTGGTTGATGCATCATCTTCATCAGATCCCGAATCTGCCATGACATGCGACTCTTCGTGAACCATTTGATCATCAGGAATAGAGGTGGATGTGGATGTGAACCTTGAATCGACCGTCGTCCAAGCAGCAGATTTCTTCTGAGTAATCTGTTCTCTTGTAGGACTTGATTGATTGGAAGGTTTTGGCGGTGATGATGGTGGTTGTGGTGGAGGTGTGTTGGTTGTCTTAGAAGATTCACTAGCTCCAGAAGTTCCAGCACCCCCCGTTGGAGGTGGAGGTGGAGGAGGATCTTTACGGTCTTTCCGCAATGTTTCTAACACAATGGCCCTCCTTTTCTTCTTAGCTTCCTTTTCCCTGATGTCAATCAAGTACTGTTCATAATTGTCGTACTTAATTGATTCTTCAAGTGCCTCATATAGCTTCTTGTGGACCTCATGCTTGTCCTCTTCAGCATCATACATCTTTTCTAAAAGAGCAGCTCTCATATCGGCAATAGGTAGGTCCTTGAACCGTCTAAGAAGTGGAGCTTCCATTGCCCATTCCACAGCATCCTTAACTTCCCCTTCAATGGCGGCTGCAACCCCTTCATCGAAGTTGAGGTGCTCCAGTCTATAGACACGATCCTCAAGTGAATCAATAGATTTCGGAAGTTGCCTTTCAAGAGCTTCTATCCTTTTTACTGCTCTGTCAAGAAGTTGATCTGAAGTAAGGATTTGAGGTGGTGAAGCAGGTGGAGCAACCATATCAGCAACTGTAATGACCGGTTCAGGGGAAAGTGAAGATGTAGGTGGTGTTAGTACAGTTGATTGAGCAGGTTTGGGAGGTGGAAGTGTGGTTGTGAGAGAAGGTGCTGACATAGGAGGAATAGATGATGTGTCTTGCTGAATGCTGACATTAAACATGGATTGTGCATCCTCCTTGTCATTATCTTGCTTGGAAGACTTAGGATCAATGGGTTTGTCATTTAAGAATTGATCACCGAAGGTGAAATCTGTATCAAGATTCTTCAGTGAAGGTAGAGTGTCGGTAGACAAATTTGGTTCATCCAGGTGCATGGTCTCATCAGATCTTGTCTCAAGATTCTCCTGTGAGTCTTTATGCAACAAAGTATCAACATTCTAAACAGACTGGGTCTTACTTAGTGTAAGAGATTCTGTTAACGTTTCAGACACTTTTTCCAGCCCAGATTGTTCTTTAGCAGGTGATGATTCAGTTCTTCTCTTCAGTTCATATTGATTGGTGGTACTAGATGGAGATGATGAGATTGTTAGAAGCATGTGAGCGGCTTGTTCAGTTTCAACACTAGCAACTCCTTTTCCTTTGTCTTTCGTGTTTGATGTGGATTGTCGAGGCAATTGATCAGGCTCTCTCAACACAACTCCTCCAACTGGCGTTCTAACATTATGACTTTCTAGGCTTTGCTGGATCCCAAGTTGCAGAGCAGCATCATCTTCATCAGTCAACCTCATATTACCCCTGGAAACCTCAGTTTCCTCAACATTATCCTTTTCCACTTTCTTCTTCTTTCCTTTCTGCTTCTTGGATGTGGAGTCTGAATGTTGTGACCTTTCACGTCTCTTTTTAGGAAGAGAGGCATAAGATGCTTGTGATCCTGAGGTGGACTTGGGAGCATTGGGTTGTGAGGGAGTGGGTGTGACATTATCAGATGATCTGGCAGCAATTTTCATGAACTGTTTGAAGTAGTCCTTCTTCTTGATATCGTCCGTGAGTAGAATATCAGGAATTGGCAATCCAAAGATTTCTTTATCCATACCTCTAGGAACATATTTAAGGTTTCCTAAAACAAATTCATCTTCTGCTTTATGTAGAGTTGATTCAATCCTAGGGTTGAAGTTGTGAGTTTGTTGCAAGAACTGGATAACAAGTTTTGAAAATCTGATGCTGGGAATCACAAGCTTGTTCAGTTTCTTTCGGCCTTGAGCTTTGTTCTGAAAATTTGTTCTATCAGATATGAATGTGTTCATTGATAAAGAAAATGCTTCCCAAATACGATCTGAGACATTCACATCAACCCTATTGACAATACCCCATAGGATTTGCAAGATGGGAATTCTCACTTTATCGAACCCTGATGTTTTTCCAGATAAGCACAAGTTGAGAATAGTTGTAATAACCCTCCAGGGTTGATACATGTGTCTAGTGATGATGTCGGAAGCCCTTAAAATGTTGTTATGATAACCTAAACCAATTAGAAAAACAATTAGATCGTCAGCACCAGGTGGAGATTCAGAACGTAGGTTGGGGTTACATGGGGTGATTCCAAGGGCCTTGCTAAGAATGTCTGAATCAATCACAAATTCGTTATCATCCAGTTTGCAAGAGTATTTAGCTATGATTTTGTCACATTGAATGGTGTTCCAGAATTGTTGAATGTAAATGGTGGGAATTGAGCATTGCTTGGTAATGGCACCGAAGAAGTTAGTGTTTTTGAGGATATCTATAGACACTTTGAGTATAGGATTTTGTTGCAGCTTTTGTAGGTCCACATAACAGTTACTTTTTCCTATTTCTGCCCATTGACTCCTAGGAAGGATTTCTTCGTCTGAAAGAACTTTGTGTGATGCCGAAGAAGTAACATTCTTATCAGAGATTGAACTTGCCATTGATGATCTGAGTATAAATACAACCAACAGTAATGATTGGGAACGAGTTAGATAATAAATGATTAATGAGACAGCATAGAGAGCACCCTTATGACATAGATATTCAGACATAGTAACTCAGAAGGGGTTCCTATAAGCATATATAGAATGATTGAGTGGCATTAGTGAGACATTTAAAGATACAGATACCTTTTGATCTAGTTTTCACAAGACGAGTTGATATGGAATTAAAAGATTAAAGCGTGCATTACAGAGGAATAATGTCATGAATCAAGATACAAATGTAGAAATGATATAACAGATTTGTATGAAACAAGATGTAACATTTGGTTGCCATGAGAGAAACCAAGTACAGCTTGCTCAAACAGAAATGTTATAGCAAGTTATATAGAATAAGATGACCATACAAGTTGCTTCAGGAGATCCTGAGACAAGATTGTAAGCATGAGATCATCCTAGCAAATTGCCTTTAAACATTTTAATAACCCTAGTCACCGAATGAAAAACAACCAAACAAGTCTCTAGTCATAAATGGACAAGTTGCTAACCAAGACTAATTTGCTACATGAAAGCAAACTATGTCGCTAACTTGTAAAGACAAGTCGCCATTACCAGTGTCACAATCAAGTCGCTACAAGTTCAGTTCACTAAGTCGCTACATTTGCTAATTCGCTAACTTGTAAAGACAAGTCGCCATGAACAGTAACATAGCCAAGTTGCTACAAATCTGTTTACTAATTCGCTACCGTTACTAATTCGCTAACTTGTAAAGACAAGTCGCTGATAATAGTGATACAGCTAAGTCGCTACCCAAGTCGCTAGTAAATAGTTCACTAAGTCGCCACAGCAGCTTAGTCGCTAAGTTGAGCAGAATTAAAAGCACTAACTCGCTACAATGAACATTTAAACTAACTCGCTACCAAGAACAATATTAAGTCGCCATCAAGAACAATTTTTTCGCAACAGATAATCAACCCAAACCAACACAACTTAGTCGCTATCTTGAGCAGACTTAAAAGCTATAACTCGCCACGATGAACATGTAGACTAACTCGCTACCAAGAACAATACTTAAGTCGCTTTCAAGAACAATTGTTACCGCAACAGATAATCGACCCAAACCACCACTTATACAACACCATTACATGGACACAATTTAACAAGCACTCAAAAACAGTTACACCAAAACATTTAACACACTTGCAAAACATCATTACAACAAAACATGATTCCATTAGAATTCGAACCTATGCGGGAATCAAATGTCATGAATCAAAAGCTCGATGAGATCTGGTTTAAAAAGATGTGTTAGGCAAGCAACAACGACATGTATTGGAGAACAAATAGTGAAAGATTCAATTCATACCACTTCTAAATCGCTAGGTCAAAAGCTTGATGAGGAAGAAAGAGAGAGAAAAAAACGTTTTAAGAATTTTGAGAAGAGAAAAAAAAACTAAGTCGCTAAGGGATAAGAGGAGACTTTTCAAGAAAGGCTAATTGACACATTCGGTCCCTGTGGTTTAGTGGCTAGTGTGGTAATTCGCTATCAAAGATTTTTAACTAAGTCTCTAGTGTTTTTCACAGTAAGTTGCTAACATGGTCATTAAAAAAAAATGCAATTTTATCATATTCAGCATAGTAGACATTAATAATCCATGGCCATAACAGAATTATCAGATAGCATATTAACTCAGATAAGCACACAATCACAATGATAACCATGAATCAAATAAACATTCAATGCTAAGCACTCAATTCATGGGTACACAAAGATAATCACAAAAGCATGACACGACCACAACCTACAACTGAGCAAACACCATAACCAGCACTGAAGCAGATGAATCAAGAAAAACTTCACAAAAAAATCTCCCCCTCAATCAATGTCAACAAAGACTATTGATTGACATTAACCAACCCGTTTTAAAAAAAAAAAAAAGAGTATATCAGTTGTTCGAACTTCATCTACGATCCCGTATCATTATTGAATGATATTTCTAGGATCGTAGATGTTATCGATAACAATGAATAAATCTTTTATTAGATGGATGAAAATGACAAATTATGAATTTTAAAAGAATGAAATATAAGATAAATATTTTTTTTTTTATTTTTTTTAGAATTAAATTGTACTCAGATATAACGGAGCGAGTCCTGATTCAAGGTGAATAGGAGTCAAAGTAAAAGGTACATTAATTCTGGCATGCTATAGCTCCTGAATGAGCCATATTCATTTCTAATGGAAACCAAGTCATGAGGTTCCTGATTGAGTTGAGCATTGTACCTGAAAAAGACTGAGAGCACATTGTACTGGAAGCACATGTAGAATTGCACATAGAAGGGTTAGTGACATGCTTAATCTCACAGTTGGATGCATCACAGTATACTATAGACGTATCATTAATGGGGATCCCATTAGGTTCAATATTCTTGAAAAGTTTTCCTGTGGGAATCCACTTGAGGCAAGATCTAGGTATGTAAGTCCGTTTGAGTCCTGTAAACTTAAAAAATCTGCCAGTGGGAATCCATTTGAAACAGCTGCTAATTGATTTGAATGTGTGCACAGCCTTGTTTTGACTATTGGTCCTTTTATGATTAGAGTATTTCTTAGGGGATTGATCAGTCAAATGATGTTTTTTATAAGAGCTAGTAGTACTTCTTGTATTTCTAATCTTGGAGCATTGAACATTAATCTGAGGTTTGAGATTCATCATATCGGAAGTAGGCAATGAAGTGACTGGTTTTGACAAAACAGACCTATTATCAACCTGGGAGGCAAGCCTAGATTTAGATAGTTTAACTCTTTCAGTTCTAAAGGCATTAGGCTGTTTAATAACTGTACGTTTCGAGTGGTTCTGAACAGTTGACATTCCCAAAGTTGAAGGTTTTGCAAACTTAGTGTTCTTCCTATTTCCAATAGATTTCCTATGCTCATTTTTTAGGGCAACAATAATGAAGCTCTTATCCTGAATTTGGGCTTTGAGGTCATCAATGTCTTTCAGCAAGAGGTTAGATTGATTGACTAACTTAGAATTTGTTTCCTCAAAGTTCTTTCTTAATGACTCATTTTCTCTTAATAGGTTGGACACACATAGAGCTAGTTCAGCATTTCTAGATTCTAGTGTATCACTCATCTCATGACAATCATATTTCTGCACATCTAAAGAAGTAATTTCAGATTGCCTATGGTCGAATCTTTGTCCTGAATCTGGGATTTTAATTGATTAATTTCAAAAAATTCTCGAAATTCTGGAAGTTCCTGATTAATACAAGGTTTTTTTGCATAAAAGATTTCATCATTTTGTTGTATTTCAATTTGCAATGAAATACAATGTTTTTCAAGAATTGAGTATTTGTTTGAAAGTTCATCATATACCCTTTTTTCAATCATGTTATTAGCTTTAGATTCAGGCTCAACCAAGATCGATTTCATGGTGTTATGTTCAGAGTAAGAGTCAGGTACCTTTACATAAGAATTTATGTGATCAGTTAAGTGAACCTTATCACTTAATACCTTTTCTGACTCTGAGTATTTGAGATCAGTGCTGTTGTCATCATCCTCTTTCATTGCGACTGAAATTATGCATTCGGTATCATTCACTGGTTCAACTGGTCTATTGCATGACCTGTCACAATCGTTCCATAGTGTCTCTTGACACTCATTCAATTCATTCAGCTTATTATTCACTTTTGCAGCTTCCTTGATGTATATTTCCATATTACTCATAAGTTGAATAAATGTGTTTCTGAACTCATGAATTTCCATTCCAGTGTGTTTCTTGAATGAGATTCCAGTCATGTCATCATCAAAATATGAGGAATATTCCCCTCGGATAAGTGGCTGAAATTGATTGAAGATAGTTTGAAGAGCTGCATAAGAATCTTCAGTTGAGAACTTTTCTTTGGTAATTTGAACCCACAGTTGTTCTAAGTTAAGTAACACAGTTCTTGTCAAAGTGGGAAAATCCTGACGAAGGATAGCACTGCTTGTTCGATCCATAGTTGTAGATAATAGTAGTTTGAGAAGCTGATGGAGATGTTGAAAGGGTTCACTGGTGCATTCCATTTTCTTTGCATCATTTGTCAACATTAAGAGTGTCTCATCTGAGTTGTTTTGATTAAACGTTGTTGAATCTTTAAATGTAGAGCATTCAGGGAAGCATCCCGTTTCAATATTCTGTGTGGTATCATAGAGAGCAAGTACTTTGGTGATTAAAGGATCAATGATGTAAGACATTGTGTATAAGTATCTTGCTTGACTATACCAATGTATTAAAAATCCAAGTCGCTAAATACCAGGTATCTAAGATATTAGTAGCAAGTCGCTAACACCCAAGTCGCTAGGAATTTAGAACCAACTCGCTAACTACTAAGTCGCTATACTTCCAAGTCGTTATACTTCCAAGTCGCTAAACCAACAGTTAAGTCGCTAAATAACAACTCGCTAAGCTTCTAGTCACTAGCAAAATTTTGACAGCAATTCGCTAAGATCCAAGTCGCTAATGAGACAAGTCGCTAAATAGCAACTCGCTATGTACCAAGTCGCTAACGAACACACGTACAAGTCGCTAACTTCCACCAGGTCGCTACCCGTAGTGGAGAATCCACTACTTGTACTGTTTGTCGGGTTGTCTCACTAGACAAGTCGCTAAGCCTAAATCGCTACCTCCACAAACTGCAACTCGCTACCAAAATGTAAAGCAAGTCACTAGCAAGAAAAGCTATCCGTAGGTCAAGTCGCTAGCTAGAAAAACTTCACAACCATCACTTTTCAATCCAAAAACAACCCAACCAAGATGATTCAAGCTTACCAAATGAAAACCTAAACATTTGTGATGATTCTAAACACAAAAGTACTAACAAAATCCAAGCTTTAACACAAGAAATCAACCAAATGATGCACAAACCACTAAACTTTTTCAAACTCAAAAACCACCTAAAAACCACTAGAAATCCAAAGCTATGTAAGATATGATCTAACCATGGCTCTTGATACCAATTGTAGGATATTGGATTTCACTTTCATATCATAACAATGACACTTTAAGCATATAGATGATTTTAGAGAGAGAGAAAGTGGGATATTCTAGAAAGAGAAACTTGTGGAATATTAGATTACCAAAGAACATCCAACCCTCTACCTTGCAAGGTAGAGGGTATATATAGGTTACAAACTAAACGACCTCCTGACGGCCTGTGGATCAGGGATACAATGGGTAAAGACCCGTCCTTCCTCCACGGTGTTGCACTATACTATTCTACGCTACTACTTATCTAATAAATAACATAAATAATGACAAGTCTACGAGCTATCTTTGGCTAGATAATATTTGGGGTGACCGACTCTTTTACTTATGGAATTTCTGATTCCTAACACCTCCCAAGTTGATGAGAAAGAAGTTTTGTCAAAACCAGTCACTTCACAATCTAATCCCAAGAATCTGAAAGAAATGTTCATGCTAAGGTTTAACCTTCTAAGACTAGAAATAAAAAAAAAAAGTCATCCATTGTGCAGAAGAAGCCTCATAAGCCTAATCCCTCTCTTAGGAGAACATTCACTGATAAGACCTCAAAAACTAGGAATAAGGATAAATCTTCCACTTTGCCTAAGAAGTCAAACACTCCTAGATCCTGCCTTAAGTGGATACCGACTGGTAGAAATTTTAAGAATATTTATATGGATACCTACCAGCAAGTTGACCACCGATGGCAAACCAAGGTTGATTGTGAAATTATCAAGAGTTTTGATGTTGTTGTTGCTAACCTACAAAAATGCATACATATTTGTGATGTTAGTGCAGGTGTTCTTTACTCAATTGCAGGTACATTGATAAATTCCATCAAGAAAAGACTCAAGGTCTGGGTGCCTAAAGAACAGATGTCTCCTGGTTTAGGAGATCCGAAATGTCAGAATTGATGTACATTTACTATAATTCCTGAACACTTCAGCTCAGGACTCGTGCTTTATCAAACCACATATGAGAGTATATCCACCACTGTTATACTCTACACTGTTTTCCACTTTGTACATATCTTAATCACTAAAAAATCCATAAAAAATTTGAAAAATTCAAAAATACCAAAAATGGTTTTTCAAGGCATGTCTTCTGGTATCGATAACATCTACACCATTCAATAATGACACAGGTCTTTAGATGAAGTTCGAACAGGAGTTCATATGGTTTTTCAAAACATGCCTATACAAATATTTTCCAGTCTATGATTTGTCAGAAAAGTATTTGTTTTTCACGTGGTGGTTAGAGGGTGTAGTCAAATCAATTGGACTCAAGTGTGCATAATCTTTTCATACTCATTCAATGACTGTAGTTGCTTTACTTAAAATTGGGTCATTGATTGAGGAGGAGAGTAATTTTCAAAATTTATGACATCTGTCAAGCGGCTTCAACTCATTGTATACTATTCTGGCTTTCATATTTGACTGGGTCTCATGTGTTGATTATGTGTTAATTTAGGGAATTGCTTGCTACCTGCTAATTGTTTCCTAGATTGTCATATATATTTGATATCCATTCGTACTTATGCTTTAACCTAATTTGCTCCTTATTGTCTCTTGTATCTTTAAGTGTTCAGAAAATGAAATGTGAATGACCAAAATTGGATTAAACATGATTCTTATAAACCTAATGACATGTGAAGGGCTAAAACTTTCAATACATGAAAATTTTAATTCAAATGGGATTGCGGTTTGTCATATATAAGGGTCAAAGTTACCAAAACATGAAACTGTCAAAGATAAGGGATGCGTTTTGATAAGTAGGAGGGCCAATTATGTCATTCCTTAAAAAATTGAACCTAAAGGTATAAATATGTTTGCTATTTGATCGGTCAAACGTTTCCACACTTTGTCGAACATTGCCTACTCTTTCTCTCTCGTCCCACTTGCAATTTGAGCTCTTCTTGACAGTTTGTGTACTTTATCTTGGTTGTTCGAGCTGAATCATCACCTTTTATAGGTTTGTAATTCAAATTATGTTTAATTGCTGGGTTTAGCATTAAGTGTTGTTGAATTGCTTGTGTGATTGTTGAATTTATCCTCTTTGTTCGAATTAAATGGTCTAATTGATTTGAACTTTCATCATTGTCGTGACATATGAGATGTTAACTGTTATGGTTGTTATTGTTAGAAGGTTATTAAGAGCCATATGTCAGTTTTATGATTACCATGATTTTCCCAACCAATGATTGAACTGTTATGGTTTAAGAATCACGATTATGAGCAGTTGAGACTAGTTTCCTGTTTGCGATTTGTCTCTAATATTCTTAGTTGCGTTTTGATAATGTTCTTGGTTGAGGTTAGGACAATTTTTCTTAGTTTTTTTTTTTTTTTTTTTTTTTTTTTTTTTTTTTAAATTGTTTTTTAATTTGTTGAGGTTTGGACAATGTTTCTTGGTTGCGTTTTGACAAAAAAATGTTCTTGGTTGAGGTTTGGACATTGTTTCCTAGTTGCGTTTTGATAAGTTGCTCTTAGGTGCAATTTGAGTAAAATGTTCTTGGTTGCATTTTGATAAGATGCTCTCAGTTACGATTTGATATGATTTCTTAGTTGCGTTTTGACAAAATGTTTGTAGTTGCGTTTTGTTCAATTGTTGCATTTTGACTGGTGAATCTAAGTTGCGTTTTGAGTCAAATCGCAATCACTACGATTTTAGTTTAAAGAATATTTTATTATAAAATGTAGAACCCACTCTGGCAAATTTTAAAATATTGTTGCGATTTGACTATATGTCTGCGTTTTGACAATTGCGACTTGCTTATTGTGTTTTGACTTACCTTGCGGTTTGAGGATTGAGAGTTGATAAGTTGCGTTTTAACTGACTGTGATTTGACTTGTTGCAGTTTGAAATTTGGTGTTTGGTTGATTGCGATTTGATCATATATGCGTTTTGAAGTATGCTGCGTTTTGACCATTATGTTTTGTCTAGTTGCGACTTGCCATCCTGTGATTTGTCACTTGAGATTTGATCATTGCAATTTGTCAAAACTAGGTTTTTTCTAAATTTAAATATTGATCAAAGTGACTTAATCTCGGGATTGTATCTTGTCTCAGAGGTGTTGTCTTCCATTGACTCTAGAACTGTCCAACCATGATTGACTATCTTTACGTGTCTTATGTACCCCTATGTCTTGGTTTTTGGACTTACATGACCTAAGTGTCAAGCTGTAACTCACATCTAACGTAACCATTCTGCATGTATGTTGGGAATTCTACTAAGTTAGAATTCTGCTGAAGTTTCTACCGAAAGGATTCTGCTGAAGTTCAAGGAATATGTTGAAGAACAGAATATGCTGAAGTTATATAGAGCGTAGTTTGTTTCTGCGGAAATAGTTATTCCGTGTTTTCTATAGTTAGTTAGGATATGCATGAGCTTTATTAAGAAGTTATTGTGTATATCTTATTTAGTTTTATGTTTATACGTTTCTTAGGAAACAAGTTAGGGTTCCTTGTCTATAAAAGGAACACAATAGTATGATGAATGTAACGAGTTGAAAAACAAAGTTTTAGTAATATAAAGATCCATAGAGGATCAACGTGTTCTTAGTTATTTATGTTCGTACTTATATTTGATTTCCGCTAAAGAATATAAGTTGTAGAGATTATCTATTAGTTTGTTTGTGATTACATAGACAATACTAACGATCTGCGAGTGCTCAAGATCTATCAAGATCTAACGGTTCAACAAGTGGTATCAGAGCCTCGAGAGAGTCTCTACGATACTAAGAATAATATTTTCTAATCACCCATACAACCTAAACAACATACACCATGCCTGGATCTGATGACGGTATGAATGTCACCAACAACCAAAACAACACCCATCTACAACAACTAAGTCTCTCGAACAGCAACGCTAAGTTTCCTTACCTAAAGAAGGAAGAATATGATTTATGGGCAATGAAGATGCAAAACTGGATTTCCAACATTGATTGGAATATGTGGGAGATTGTAAGGAAAGGAAACAGTTTGAAGAGGACTACCACAGATGCTGATGGTAACATGACTTTCGTTCCTCCTAAAACTGCTGAAGAGTTACTGGTGGTTCAGAGAGAAACCAAAGTGAAAACAATTCTTCTTCAAGCTATTCCTGAGGATCACTTGAGTGATTTTCACTTTATGCAGGATGCTAAGGATATGTGGTTGGCAATTAAAGCCAAGTTTGGAGGGAATGAGGAGTCTAGGAGAATGAGAAAATCGATGCTGAGACAACAGTTTGAAGACTTTCAAGTCTCTGAAGAGGAAGGAATTCACAAGGGCTATGACAGATTTCACAAGATTTTAAGCCAGTTGAATCAGCTAAAGGCAAAGCCAGATAATGATGATTGTAATTCTAAGTTCTTGAGATCTTTACCTCAATCCTGGCTACAAGTGAGCATTGCTTTCAAAACTAAAGGTGGACTGGATATGCTTACTTTTGATGAGCTGTACAACAAACTTAAAGCTCTTGAACATGATGTGAGAAGTACTTTCCATTCATCCTCCACTGCTAGTCACACAGCATTTGTTGGGGCGTCTACCCCTAAGTTGATTCATGCTCCAAGTTCTACTTACTCATCATCATCTTACACTACCACTTCATCAAGCTCTCACTCTAAATCTAGTGGTGTAATGGAAGATGTGCTTGGATCCTTCTTTGCTGATTATGATCCTCAGCAGGAACTTGCATATGAGGATCTTGAACAGGTTGACCCACTGGATATGGAGGAGATGAAGTTAAAGTGGCAAGTGGCTATGCTTTCTATGGACATCAAGAGATTTGAGTGTAAGGCTGGGAGGAAGTTTGGCTTTCAGGGAAGAGATCCAGCAAGGTTTGACAAAAAGAAGGTCAAGTGCTTTACATGTCAACAGATGGGTCACTTCTCCAGAGAGTGCAAAGATAGGAAGTCTGGTGAGGAGGTGAGATATTCCTCTTATCAGCAGAATCAGAGGGAAGCCGGCACTTCAAAGAATGGATCCTCAGTTGCTATGGTCACTATGGATACTAATGTAGACTGGAAGCTGCATGATCAGGAGAATGATGAGAGTTCTGGTGCTGATAATATTGGGTTGTTGGCTAGCTTTACTTCAGAGGATAGGCATGATCAGATTGCCTTGATGGGTCTCTCTCAGGTACAAAATTGTCTGTTTGGTTGTAGTGAATGTTATAATGAACTTAAAGAAGCCTATGATATTTTGAAACCTAAATATAATGAATGCTATGTTGAAGTTGAAGCTTATAAACAGGCATTAAAAACATTAGAAAGACAAAAAGTTTGGTTTCAGAAGAATCAAATAGCTTATGATGAGAAGATTAGAGTGTTAGAAAGTGATCTAGAATGTACTAAAAATGACTTAAAAAGGTTTGAGAAATTGAAAGCTGGTGTGGTGTCTGAAAACAGTGTGTTGAAAGAAAAATTAGATAAAGAAATAGCTAGACATAATTCTTGGCTAAAATCTGGTCTAAATCTAGCTAAAGAGCTCTATTCTAGTCAAACTCCTAATACTTCAGTAGGTTTAGGCTTTAAGAAATATGTAGGACTAGAAGCTAGAGAGGACACATGTAAATCAACACCAGCAGGATTAGCTAACGTTGTAAAAGAAGGTGATTTACATGCAGTACGTGGATCTATTAGAGGAATACCTATGCCTGTTGACCTTTCCCTTACTGTTGACTTTGATGGATTACATCATCTGTATGGCAAAAAGTCAAAAGACTTGCCAGACCCTGATTCTTCATCTAATGATTTTGTCTCTTGCTCTGACAGTGACAAATCTTCTGATCAAGGGTCTACTTCTTATGCCAGCTGTGATTCAAGTGATAAGTCAGACCTACCCAAGAGCTCACCCAAGCCTGCACCCAAGCCTACCTTCAAGCCTATTCGAGTTACTGCTAAGGAATCCTCTTCCAAGCCAGTTTCCTCTGAAGACTTGTCTTTTCATTCTTTGAATAATAATTCTGTTAAAAACAATTCTTTTCATGGTTTTGGTTTGAATACTTCTGCTTGTAATAGAACATCTTTTGGGTTGAATAAATCTTCTAAACAAAAGACATGTTTTGTGTGTGGAAGTAAATTTCATTTAATTAAGGATTGTAATTTTCATGAACAAAGAATGGGTGTATGTGCTGGGAAATCTAGACCAATGTCGACTAATATTAATGCAATACCACCTTATGTTCCACAAGCAACCTATGCATCTCCTCCTTATAATTGGAGAAGCTCAGTTGCTAGACCATCTGTGCAACCAACAAGTTCATATTTTAAAAATGGTTATTGGCCTGGATATGTTGACTCAATGAATGATGGGAAGGGTTATAGGAATACTGCTGTGAAGCCCTCAGCAGATTGTTCTTGGACACAAAGGGGACCTAAATTTCAATGGAAACCCAAGAACAATAGTGGATCTTATAAATCTACATGGCCTCAATCTAAAGATCCACAAGGCGGGTTCAAGTCAGTAATGACTTGAGCCTCAATAGTGTACTAATTTTTGTATATATTTTTGTTGTTGTTGTAGGATCATCCTCTTAAGCACAAGGAAGTTGGCATTGTTGATAGTGGTTGCTCAAGAAGTATGTCAGGAAACAGAGATATGATGCATAATTTCGTACCCATAGAAGGAGGAGGCAATGTGACTTTTGGTGGAAGTGATGGTAGAATCACTGGGAAAGGGACCATCAAAACACCTCAACTGGACTTTGAGAATGTGTACTATGTCAAGGAACTACAACACTTCAACTTGTTCTCAGTCTCACAAATCTGTGACACAAAGAACAAAGTACTCTTCTCTGAGGATGAATGTCTTGTGCTGTCTAAAGACTTCAAACTTCCAGAAGATACATCAATTTTGCTGAGAGTTCCTCGTACTCACAATTTATACACATTCAACTTGAATGATGTTCAACCAGAAGGTGACTTAACTTGTTTGGTGGCTAAAGCATCCCTGGATGAGTCTACAAAGTGGCATAGAAGGATGGCTCATGTGAACTTCAAGACCATTAACAAGCTATCTAAAATGGGTCTTGTTGAAGGACTTCCTTCAAAGGTTTTCACCAATGAACATAATTGTGTTGCCTGCAACAAAGGAAAGCAACACAGAGCCTCTTACAAAGCAATTAATGCAGTGAGCCTTATTTCAGAACCTCTTCAGTTGCTTCACATGGATCTTTTTGGTCCAACTCAAGTACGCAGTATTGATCACAAATACTTTTGTCTGGTAATCACTGATGGATTTAGCAGGTTTTGTTGGGTGTTCTTTTTGAGAACAAAAGATGAAACATCTCCAGTTTTACGAGAGTTTATTACCCTTGTTGAAAATCAGCTGGATAAAAAGGTTAAAGACATCAGGTGTGATAATGGGACAGAGTTCAAGAATGCAGTATTGATAGAACTCTATAAGTCTAAAGGCATCAAAAGGGACTATAGCACTCCAAGAACCCCTCAACAAAATGGGGTAGCTGAAAGAAAGAATAGGACCCTTATAGAGGCAGCAAGATCTATGCTTGCAGACTCTAAATTACCCACAATGTTTTGGACTGAAGCAGTTGGCACAGCTTGTTATGTTCTGAACAGGGTATCTATTACTAGACCTCTTTCTAAGACACCTTATGAACTTCTCTATGGGAAAGTTCCTGCTATTCACTGCCTTAAACCTTTTGGATGTCAAGTGACTATTTTGAATACTAGTGATCCACTGGGTAAATTTGATGAGAAGGCTGATGAGGGTTATTCGGCTCATAGTAAGGCGTATCGGGTATACAATTTGAATGCTAAGAAGATTGAGGAGACTTTGAACCTGAGATTTCTAGAAGACAAGCCTAATGTTCAAGGACAAGGTCATGTTTGGTCTTTTGACCTTGATTACTTAACTGATTATTTGGGTTATACTAGACATGTTGCTAACAAAAATGCAAGTTCACAAGAGTCACCCACTGACAGTGCTGCTACCATGAATGCTGATTCTGATAGTGAGTTTGAGGATGATGAACATCCTATTATTGTACCTTCTTTCTCCCCTAATAATTTTTCAGGTGACACTTCCAAAGTTACTATTGTTGAGAGTGAAGATGAGTCCAACTATGCAGAGGACCTTGCTAGGCTTAAGAAACAAGAGTATGCATCTAATCTAGAAGCTGAGAGGAATGCTGAGGAGGTTGCAAGTGAAGCAATCAGTGGACATCACACTTCTGCTGAAAGTGATCCTGTTTCTCCTATCATCCCCAATTCTGCTGAAGGTTATGCTGTTTCTACTCCCATTTCCACTAGAGTGTCCACAGACTTTGGGGAACCTTATAAACGTTTTCCAAGACCTTCAGATCTTGGTAATCATCAACTCAAAGCTGGAGTCTTCACCTCACCTTCCTATGACAGTAATTTTGAGCCAACTGTGACTAATCTTGATAACTCCATTAATGTCAACACTACTGCTACTAAAAGGATCAATATTACTCATCCATAGACCAATATTATTGGTGATCCTAATGCACCTGTTAGAACTAGAGGCACTGTAACAAGTTCTAAATATGGTCAAGTAGCTTTTATCTCATATGTCTCAAACCAGCAAAGGGACAATCATACAGATTTTGAGCATTGTCTGTTTGCCTGTTTTCTCTCTCAAGTGGAGCCAACCAGTGTTACTCAAGCCCTGGATGATTCAAGTTGGCTTGAAGCAATGCAAGAAGAGATGCAACAGTTCCAAAATCAGCAGGTTTGGATTTTAGTCCCACTACCTGAAGGGAAGTATGCAATTGGGACAAAATGGATATTGAAAAATAAAAGAGATGCAAGGGGTGTTGTGATTAAAAACAAAGCAAGATTAGTGGCTCAGGGGTTCAGACAAGAGGAGGGGATTGATTATGATGAAGTGTTTGCACCTGTTGCTAGAGTTGAGGCCATTCGTATTTTCTTGGCCTATGCATCTTACATGGGGTTCATGGTGTATCAAATGGATATTAAAGGTGCATTTCTGTATGGTGAGATAGAAGAGGATGTTTATGTCACTCAACCTAAAGGATTTGAAGATCCAGATCACCCAAATCATGTTTATAAGGTAGTTAAGGCTCTCTATGGACTACATCAGGCACCTAGAGCCTGGTATGCTAGGCTCTCATCATTTCTACTGAAGCATGGATATAGAAGAGGTGCTATTGATAAAACACTTTTCCTGAAGAAGAATTCCACATACATTATTCTTGTGCAAGTTTATGTGGATGATGTCATATTTGGGTCAACTAAAGAGGCTTGGTGCAGGGAGTTTGAGGAGCTGATGAAGGGAGAGTTTCAGATGAGTGCTATGGGGGAGCTTACTTTCTTTTTGGGTCTTCAAGTTCAGCAGAAACCTGATGGTATCTTTATCAGTCAGGAAAAATACGTGAGGGACATCTTGAAGAAGTTTGGTATGGAGAGTGTCAGGACTGCCACAACACCTTATGAAGCTCCAAAGTCAAAGACAAATAATGAACCAGATCTACCTGTGAATGTTCATTTATACAAATCTATGATTGGTTTATTGATGTATCTAACAACTTCTAGGCCTGATATTACATTTGCTGTGAGTGCTTGCTCTAGACATCAAGTCACTCCACTTGCTTCCCATCTGAATGCAGTCAAGAAGATCTTTAAGTATTTGAAAGGCCAACCCCATTTAGGTCTTTGGTATCCAAAAGAGTCTCCTTTTAAGCTGGAAGCATATAGTGACAGTGATTATGCTGGTGCAAATCTGGATAGGAGATCCACAACTGGAGGTTGCCAATTCCTTGGAAAGAGATTGATTTCTTGGCAGTGCAAGAAACAAACTATTGTGGCTACCTCATCTACTGAAGCAGAGTATGTTGCTGCTGCAAATTGCTGTGGACAGGTGCTTTGGATACAAAATCAATTGTTGGATTATGGGTATAACTTCATGAACACAACAATTTTTATTGATAATCAAAGTACCATATGCATTGTTAAAAATCCAGTTTTTCACAGTAGAACTAAGCATATTGAAATCAAGCACCACTTTATAAGAGATGCATATGAAAAACATTTGATAAAAGTGGTTAAAATTCACACTGATGATAATGTGGCAGATTTGTTAACAAAGGCTTTTGATGGACCAAGGTTTCAACACCTTGTGGTCCATATTGGAATGCTTAACCCTTAACTGCAAAGTTTAAGGGGAGGCATAGGCCTCAGGGAAGGCATATGCCTCAGGGGAGGATTTATGTTGTAAAATTTGTATATTGGTTTGTATATTTTCTAACACTAACCAGCTAATGTTTTGTGAGTTTTGTTTGTTTTGGTTTGGTTTGTGTGTTTCTCTGTGACTGTTTTGCAGATTGCATATTTCAGTTCAAGTTTATCAAGTTTGGTTCATTAGAGAATGGTCAAGTAAGCTTAAAAGATTATTTCTTCTGAAAGCTAAGTACTGAAGTGAGCTATTTGTTTCTACTGAAGAGAAAAGTACTGAAGTTAATTGTTCATTCAAGAAACAGTTTACAGCTTACAATCAACTTCATAAGGATATACATGATCATATCTATACATGATCTACTTAACCTATACTAGCTCCTATCATCGTCTAGCCTATATATTCTATCCCGATGGCTGGATATGCATGACCAGCACGACGAAGATGCTAAGGATCAAAATGGGAAGGATGGATTAAGGAAACCATAGATGATGAAGATGAATACACATTTCGTTTGTGCTTCATCTACTGGTTTCACCAAAGCAATAAATCCATCTTCCTTATCCCCTTCCCTTATACGATATGTGATGAAGCACCAAACCATGGCGCAGGAAGAGCGAGCACCACCTCTTTTTCGGCACGGGCCTTTGTTGAGGCTGAGGTGCTGAAGGTTGGGAGTATGATGTTCTCTCCTTGTAGGAGTCATTAGAGTCATCAGAAGATGCACTTGGATTCACTACACTATCATCATCAGAAGAACTGAGAAATGGGGATTTCAAAGGTCGAGGGTCATGTGGACATGGGAAAAACTGAAGGAAATCATCACTAGATGATGATGCTGATGGAAAGGAGGTTGGATCAATAACCTCTGGTTGGTTTTTCATGGTTGATTGTGGTTTTTGGAGAAATTAGGGTTTGTGAAGATATTTGGGGTAATTGATGAGAGATAAGTGTGCATTGGGGATTGTTTTATAGACGGTTTCAAGGCTTAATGAGATTTAATGCGAGTTGGGTGAAACAGTAAAAAGATATTTACTGAAGCTTCTTGAATACGTGATTTGTTTCTGCTGATTGAAGTCTTCAGCAGAATGACCATTGTTTCTGCTGAAGTTGAAATTTAAATTTGGTAAAAGTTGCATTACACGTCACTTTGGTCAACAACTTAATAAATTTGACCAAAATTTGGGAAACTTCAACTTATACCCTATTCGCATATCTTCGTCTAAAATTAACAGATTCCCACTTCATTCGATTTAAACACACTTTTAGTTGATTAAATCGTAACCCATTATCTCAATTTCCCATGGCGCTTCAATTGAAGAAAGATCATAACAAGGTTGCTTTTCTGGGAAAAGCTAAGGGTGATGATTTGTATGAACCTATGGTGGAGTTCTTGATGAGATCTAAGATTCATTATGCTTTAACGCATTCTCCTAGTGTGATATATGAATCATTAGTTACACAATTTTGGGCATGTGCTTCGAAACGGAATGAAACAAAGATTGTTGCTATTGTTGACGGGACAGAGCATGTTGTAACAGAGGAGTTGATCAGAAGAAAGCTTCGCTTGGATGATGAGAATGGGGTCTATCACTCTAATTCGGTGGAGATACTTACTGGGCTGAGAGCGATTGGATATCAGGGTACAAGAACTGACATATGGTTCAAGAATAAGCTTTTCCCTA
This sequence comes from Chrysanthemum seticuspe, assembly GCA_019973895.1. Classification (NCBI taxonomy): domain Eukaryota; kingdom Viridiplantae; phylum Streptophyta; class Magnoliopsida; order Asterales; family Asteraceae; genus Chrysanthemum; species Chrysanthemum seticuspe. Next base: position 137,643,832 of record BPTQ01000008.1, read on the forward strand.
TGTGGTGGTTTTTGGTACATACTTTACTTCAATGTATCAGCAATAAATCAGGAGGATGAGACCAGTTTTCTACTCAACTGGGTTGTGGTATTGTTTTTCTTTCTCAGGGGTTAACTTATAATTTTTCTAGGTTTATTTTTGATAATATGGTTGAAAATATTCATAGGAAAAAGTTTAAGTTTTTGATGTACCCTAGGTTTTTGCAAATGATTTTGGACATTACTACCCAAGCCCAAGCCTTTTGTCCCATAGGAGTTTTATCTTCTAAACTGTTTGCTTCTATGAAAACTAATTATGAGGGGGAACATCATCCTTTGCTAGCAGCTATGTTGCCTCAAGGCAATGTTGCTGCTGATGAAGGGAATGTTGTTGGATCTCCACCCTCTATTACTGTTGCTGCTGATGGTAATCCATCAGTTGCTATGGATGAGGGTCCTTCTAATACTGCTGAAGCATCTCATGTTGCTCCTGACCAACCTTCACCTATACCATCATCTAGATCTTGTCCTGGTCCACTACCTATTCATGTTACCTCTGATGAGGTTGAACATGAAGTTAATAGACTGCCAACACCTAGTCCATTAAGGGAACCTTTTAATGAAGGTTCAGATAATTTTGAGCATGAACATGTTTCTCCTGAAAGGTCCAATGAAGCTCCCGTTACCACTGAGCAATCTGCTGGTGGAGCTGAGGACCCTATTACACTTACATCTGTCTATGCTCTAGTGAACAGGTATGTGGCTGAGGTTGCTGATCTAAAAAAGGAGCTTGCAGAAACTAAAACTTCACTTGGTGGTGAGATTGTGGAGTTGAGAAGAAAGGTTAAGGACTTAGAGGAACAAATTGGGAATAAGAGTAAACAGAAGCTAGTGGTTTCTTCTAATGAGGAGCAAGAGGATACTGAATTTCAGTCACTTGAAATTTTGGCTGATGTGGCTTAGAAAACTGATGTTTCTTCACCTGTTGTTACTACATCGTCTAAGATCAAGAAACCCATTATGTTTACTAGAAGAAAGAGAAGGCAATCTTTGAGCAAGGATACATTGCAAAGTGAGAATGTTGCAACTACTGAAGAGCATATTGTTGCCGATACTCCTATGATGGATATTGCTCTTAAAGTTGGTCAAGCTTCATCTGTGCAAGCACAAACTGTTTTTACACCTTCAGCAGATCAGTCTGAAGTTTTTCTTGCTGGCAGAAGTTTTGTTTTGGATCCAGTTGCTAATGTATTTTCCACACCTGTTGAAGATCTGTCTCAACATGTTTCTTCTGATGCGAATTTGGATGTTTCTTCTGAAGTTCCTATTTGTGATACTTCTTCATTTGATGGTGTTCACATATCTGCTGATAAAGAGAAAGAAGAAATGGTTGAAGATGAGCTTGGTCCAGATCTGGTAAGTGCACAAGAGATGAAAGAACAAGAAAGAATGTTAGCTGAGTGTGCAGCGTTGAAGAAAAGTGATGAATTGGCTAAAAAGCTTACAGCTGAGTCTACTTCAAATTTGACTCCTGAGAGACGAAGAGAACTGGATGACTTGCGTACTCAGCTTCCTGGTGCACAATGGGATGTTTATACTCAGCAAGCTGTTTCAAATCCTACACTTGCTCAGAGTATATTAGGTGCAGACTTTGACAGTGAGAATTTTGTTGCACAAATGGTCAATCTTGGACGAAAATGAAAACAAGAGGCAGCTGACAAAAAGAAAGCTCTTGTTGCTCAAAAGAATAAAGCAAAAAGGGAAAAACCACCTACTGAAGCTCAAAAGAAAGCATACATGAGAACTATTGTACTTTATCAGAGTTCTGCTATCTTTAATTCTGGTTTGAAGAAAAGGCAAGTCTGGAATTTACCTGATGATGAGTTGCATAGAATGTATCAAAGGATTATGAAGCAGACTGCATCATCTTCTAAAAAGAGAAGTGATGTTAATTCAGATGCTACACAGGCGAAGAGGCCTAAAACAGTTGAGATTGTAGATAATTTTGATGATGTTCCACCAAGGATGGATTCTCCTGTTATTACTCCTGAAGAATCTACTGCAGCTATACCTTCAGCTGAAAGGGTTCAATCTCCTGAACCACAAACTATTTCTTCTACAGCATTACCTAGTGTTAAGAAGGTCAGCGTGCTAATTGATCTAGAAGGAGAAGATATGGGTAAGAAAGCTGAAAGAGCAGCTGCTAAAGCTAAGAAGGCCAGAGTGATACTTGAGAGAATGTATAAATTGAGAGGTATTGCTCCAGTTAAGTCTTCTTCTACTTATTCCACTCAAGCTAAAGATGTTCCTGAAACATCTGAGGATGTCTCATTTATGGGAATTTATATACCTGGTCGGAGAATGAAAAGAATGTCTAAACGAAGTCACACTACCTTAAGGCGATCAGTGAGATCAGATGGGACGTATACTTCTAAGATTCATAAGTCTCTCAGAGGTAGTTCTTTAGATCTAAAAGCTGCTGATTCAACTTTTATTCAAGAAGGATATGTTGTTGTTTTTCCTGAAGGATCTCATGATGTGTTGATTAATTGGACATTGACTGATGGGGAGCTTAATACTATTTATCGTCTGGATTATACTACTATGAAGTTCAACTTTTTGAAGGAAATACTTCATCTGGTGGATAGGCAAGATTTGAATACTCTGTATGGTATTGTTACTAAGCATTATGCTATTCATTCACCACAGGGTTCTGGTTTATTTTTGTTGGGTGATCTTCAAGTGTTGTTTGATTCTCAATCTCCAAATGGTAAAGGGTATCATATTTGGAAGAATTCACATCAATGGAAGGTTGAGACTTGGAGATTTTATCCTTTGCCTTGTGTGCATGTGGTGGAGACAAAGGGTGGGATTACTGTTTGTATGTTTGCTGATAAGATTTATCCCTTGCCTATGAGGCTGATGGAAAGAATGCTTAGACAGAAGTTGGAAGTTCCTCCCGATCTAGTTGGTAATGATAAGTTGCATGCTGAACAATGTGTTGGTATTATTAAGACTCAGCTTCTGCAACATAAAGCTTCATCTTGATTATGGTATTGTGTATAGTTTGTCATATATTTGTTTTGTGTTATTTCTTAGTTAAGATATATATATATATATATATATATATATATATATATATATATATATATATATATATATATATATATATATATATATATATATATATATATATATATATATATATATATATATATATATATGTGTGTGTGGTTTGTCTAACTTTTCTTGCAGGTTTGTTGTATTCTATTAATGGTTTTTAACTCACCAGATGTGCCTTGTGTATATCAAAGAGTTAGCTAGTCCAAAGGGTACAGCTTTGGTAAAGACACATCAAATCTGTTGATAGCCGTAATGGTTTGCTCAAAATCATAGGGTCTGCAGCCACCCATGCTTAATTGCTGAGGGTTGTATGGTCATCAATTCACCATGGTTTATTCCTTTTTGGAATCCAAGAATTGACTAGCCCACATGTATATGGCTTGTGGTAAAGGCAGTGGAATACCATATTTGGTAATCAGTTCACCAATCCTAAGAATTGACTAGTCCTGAGCAAACGGCTACAGGTAAAGACATTTCAAATCCGTTAATGGTTGCTGATTTGCTAATAAATCAGATGGTTATCAGTGTACCATAGTTTTCGAACTTAAACATTTGGCTACTCCAGTAGTGATGGCTATTGGTAAAGAGACATCAAATCCATTATTTTCAATGATTCACCTCTCACAGGAGTTAACACACCTGGATGTGATGAGAATAGTATGAAACTAAACTGTTTTGATGTATCTTGTGTCATTTGTTGCTGCAAAGAACTGGAGCTTTAAAGATTTGTCATCATCGAGGTGTCCTTGTTTTGTGTCTTTGTTGCTGATGTTTGTGTACAATCCTCTAAAGCGTTGAAGATCTATCAAGAAACTGGAACTTAACCACGTCAAATTCCAGTTTAGGGGAGGATAGTTGGGAATTCTACTAAGTTAGAATTCTGCTGAAGTTCAAGGAATATGCTGAAGAACAGAATCTGCTGAAGTTATATAGAGCGTAGTTTGTTTCTGCGGAAATAGTTATTCCATGTTTTCTATAGTTAGTTAGGATATGCATGAGCTTTATTAGGAAGTTATTGTGTATATCTTATTTAGTTTTATGTTTATACGTTTCTTAGGAAACAAGTTAGGGTTCCTTGTCTATAAAAGGAACACAATAGTATGATGAATGTAACGAGTTGAAAAACAAAGTTTTAGTAATATAAAGATCCATAGAGGATCAACGTGTTCTTAGTTATTTGTGTTCGTACTTATATTTGATTTCCGCTAAAGAATATAAGTTGTAGAGATTATCTATTAGTTTTTTTGTGATTACATAGACAATACTAACGATCTGCGAGTGCTCAAGATCTATCAAGATCTAACGGTTCAACAATGTATCTTTCTTTGTGGATGTGTTTGTACAGATATAATGGTTGACATTAATGCACCAGTTGACCAAGCATCTACTGTCCCACCAACCCACTTGCACAGATGGCAAGATCTTACCGTATGCCGATTGGACCCCAACTGGGAAGAGTAACTGCTATGTAGATATGGACAAATCACAACCAAATCTTATCTACAAGATTGCGGTGGATATCCTAAAGCACACAAACTTCTTTAGTGCATTCACTTCCTGCTCCACGATCCCATCAATCTATATTCAACATTTCTGGGATACAGTGAAGTGGGATAAGATCACAACGGTCTACAGTTTTCAGCTGGATGAAGATTGGTATGGCCAATGCTAGGATCAAGACATTCCAAAGACCCTAACAAGACCAATGTATACATCACATGAAATACACACTAAATGCTTGACAGAACAGAAATATTAAACATATATCCAAACGCTCCAAACCAACCTCCATGTCTTAGTGAATTCACCTTTTTCACAGTTGACTACATTTCCCTTATCAATGTTTTTTAGAGCAAATTCACATGCTGATCCCCTCACATATGGAATGGCTCCAAAACATATAAAGGACTCATCAAACTGTATCCAAACCATGTTGATCATAGCGGGCTACAATTCCATCTGCAATATTATCAAACCTTCTATTAGTATGCAAACACCTCTAAACCTCACATACTACACAAGGTAAATAGCAAGGATGGCATCACTAACTATAATAATCGCCAATCCCCCTTCACCTCCAATAAAAAAAAATTAACCTCAATACTCCTCCTATTTCTAATATGAGCTGCAACATCTTTTCGTTTACTGTATCAAAACTTGTTCTGCCGAACCTTCTCCACTATACTTCCTTGAGCAGATTTCAGTACTCCTCCTATCTCTATATGCCCATTTAAAAGACAACATCTAAACACAACCACACAATTCAAGAACATTTTCATACAAATAGGAATGACCGTATACATCAATGCAATAAGTCCTTTTGATTATTATTTTCCAAAACACCTACAAATTATTAGGCCATCCATAAAGATGTTACCACGGATGGCAGAAATTGAAGATGTCGGACCCTTTAAAGATATCGTAGTTGATAACTCAATGTTTCTGCATTGGAACTGGTGGTTTCATGGCATCGGTGATTGGTGGTTTCATGGCATCGATGATTGGAGGTTTCTTGCCATCCGTGGTTGATGGTGCCTCGAGTTCTAGGTCTACCTCTGACGTCTTAGCTGCACCATGTTTTGCTGAGGCATAATTAACGTAATAAACTATGGCAAGAAGCACGCTCACGAGACCCATAATGCCAGCTCCCGAGAAGATCCCGGGCCTAACAACGTAACAATGGTACTCACCATCAATCCCTATTTCTACCCCTTTCAGACTACTTAATCTAGCACCCTGGAGAAAAAGGACAATAGCTACTAAAGATGTAACCCTGTAAAAAATGAAACACCCTTCAAAAAACTGGAAATTTGAACTTGGATGATGAAGCTAGTTCAATAATAAAAAAAATATGTACCATGATATAACAATACAAATCCGAGCTAGTATAGATAAAGAGATACTTTGGCAACATGAACAACAACCACCAGTGGCTGAAGTAATAACTGCACGAGCCAAAACAATAATCACTGCTCCGGCTAAGGCAAGACCCATGGCTGGACTACTTGGGTACTCGCAGTCAGGTATGTAACCAACGTAAACTACCGTTATTTGGGAAATCTGCCATGCATGCATAAATACGTGTAAGTTGTTAACTCGCCATTGTAATGCCTTAAATAAGATCTATACTACTTTATAGAGTAAAGTATTTGAGAATTGCTAACCAACTGGCTTAGCTCAGTTGGCCACCTTGGAGTCCTTAGGGGCTCTTTGGGGAGGGAGGTCTTCAGTTCAAATCCTGCAAGAGGTTTGAATGAGGGATTTTCCTTCAAGGTAGTCCTTTAATGAAGGGGTTTGGGCCTGGTAACCCCATGTTCGAATCTTGGAAAAGGCAAGGGTTTACCCTTATTAATTGTCGTGCCTTCGGGCGGATTAGTAGCGGGTTTTCCCCCCACCGGGTATTTTAAATAGGCATTTCCGCTTCGAGGGAGCTCTCTAGCGCAGACCCGGTTTAGACAACGTAGTCTAGACCTCCCGCTGTCGAACCGCGACACGAAGCACTTAGTAAGAAATTCACCTTTCAAAAAAAAATTTGAGAATTGCTATAAGAGGAAGTCTTAAAAGATTGAATCAACACACTTACTAAATATACCAATCTTTTAAAATTGTTAAAATATATATGTAGGGAAAAGATATAGTGAGAAGAAAATTTAAAATGAGAAGAAATTTGAGCCACATATTTTAAATAAGGTGAAGAAATTTAATGGGAGATGCATCTATATTTGTAGGTGCATCTGAAATGTGCGGTTGTGTTTTCTTCTCACCCTTCTCATTTTAATTTTATTTCTCATTTAATCCTTACTCTATATATGTATTGTAACATTGAAGCAATACAACTATACATGCATGTTGTATAATTAACTTATGCATCAACATATATATTTAACACTTTCAATTAAGGTAATCATTAAACACCCCTCAATGCAAAAGCACAATCAATAAATCACATTATACAAATCGAACAAACTATTAAATTAAAATTTTTAATACTCCCCTAAGACACACTAAAAAGGTCATGAAATAAAAAATAATATAATCTATATAAATAAATAAATACAATCTATATAAAAAAATGACATGTTTATGCTGTTTACTATCTACTTTTAATATAATATAGTTTGACATTGTTTGAAGTTACAAGAACCTGAAATTCTCGTGTTCTATAAAGTTATTGTCACGAAAAATGTATTATAAAAAAACAATGTTTTTCAAAAGATTTAAATACATAATACCCCGTTATTGCAACGCGTGGCATACTGCTATAAAACAATAAAGCAATCAATAAAAATTCAAGAACCTATCTTCGTGAACACCATGATAGCTTGATAAAGGTGTGATTATAAAGAAATTCCAGTGCTAAATTTTATAAAACACCATATTAATTCCACATTATTATAAAGAAAATAGCAAAACTCCATAACAATTTTATACTGAGTGGTAAATAAGGGTTAGTCGTAATAGTCCTTTGGATAAAAGTCAACAACAACAACGATGAATATAAATTTCATAGTTTTTTAACTTCAAGCTAATTTCAGAAGATTGATAAACTATAATCAATTTGATAAACAAGCTCAAAACCATTGTTATATGCCTCTGTGTGAACCAAATGGAGATCAACCCCAAACATTGAGTTATTCAAGTGAAATTTTACACACTAAAAATGCATTCAAACACAAACAAAAACATTACTTATTGCATTAATATATAGTATATCTAAACATTTTGTCACCAAACATGAGTTACATTTTTTCGGAATAAATGAAAAATTAAAATGTATGTGACGTGTTCATGGATGTTTGATGGTCAAACAAACACTCGATGAACAAATCCCAAATGTTTTTAGAGAAAAGTTCAACATAACAGTATGAATAACAACAATCAAAATTTAGTATGACATGGGTTTGTTTGGCATATGATTAGTCGTGGCATTTTATTATGATGTTATTGGACTCTTCAAGCCAAAAATATAAAAAGCCTTTGTCATACTTTTAGAATTTTCATTGTGTTAAATATATGGTATCTATCATATATCTAAGACTCTTATTAAATAAAAGTCTTAAACTTTTTAAGTTTAAACAACTTGCTACATCTAATAATTTTTAAAACTAAAATTTTAAAATTAACTATTTACCCGTCCCTTAATAGCATTAAATTGGGAGTTATAATTATAAGATATAACAAATATAACAAATATAATATATTCATAGTTTGAAATTATAACTATGTATTTTGAAGATAATAATGTTAAATATTAACCTCTTCACCATCATACATCACAAGCACACGACAACTAAAAACTACTAGTATCTGTTAGCATTGAAAAACATCGTTTACGAAAAGAAAAAGCAAAAAGATCACCCCCAAATATAGAACTCGCCCTGTTGCTTTGCGCTGGTACCATGCTATATTGAAAAATGAGTTAATAATATCAGAAGATTATTGCATTGGAGACGCTCTTACATTGATGTCGTAACTATTTTTGTATAACATTTGAACCCAAATAAATTATATTGCATGGTATCTGTCGCCGCAACGCACATGTACCGACTAGTGTATATATATGGGTTTTTTTTCACTCTTCTTATAAGGAAAATGAAATCACATCCGTTCCCTATTTGGTGACCTAACAGGTAATGCTTATGTATAGACTTTCCTTAGTTTGTCACCGTAAAACACGTTATTTTCAATATTGACCTGTGTACTGATAATAAGTTGTCTAGATTGCGAGATGTAAATATTATAACGACTAATGAATTATACATGGGTACGTCGTTATTCGTAGCAATATGCTTTACCTTAACCTTCGTGGATTCAGCAGCAAAACCTGCAATTGCAGCTGCTATCCCGAGCACCACTACGATAATGCAGACTCTAATTGTTTTTCTTTCCATTTTCTCTCTACCTTCCTTTCTTGATGTGTGTAAGATTGTGTTATTGTAACCTTAATGTTAATCAAGTTTTATAGTAAGTTCAAGTGTTTAACAAAAAGAAATAGTAATATAATTGAGATCATAAAGAGCCAAAAAAAGAAAAGGATCCAGCCTTGGGGGTGTACAACAAGGGGCCCGGTATACTTAGTACTATATTTTAGTCATTGAAGTTCTTGGTTTTAACAAATTGAACGACAACTCCACGTACATATATTCTTTAGGGTGTGTTTGTTACGACGGTTATAAGGGGTGGGGTTGGGGTTGACTCTAATAAAAATTGTTTGTGGTTATCTTATGTGTCTCAAATTTTTTCTATTTCTTAAAATGCCTCAGGACAATTTTCGCGTCTGGTGGATCTTGGGCGAATCCTTTAAAAAAGTAACACTTTACTTTATTTTTTGGGCGATTAGGTCCTACTAAATTTGATGTCCGTTGTTTCTATGTTAGAATGTAGTTGTATTCAACTGCTACCAAACATATACAACTCATTTAACATGTATTTCATAAAAGGTAGATTGAAAGTATGACATGAATTGCTCGATCTTTAGAGCTCGTCTATAGTTAGATTAAAAGTATGACATTAATATATTGCTTGTTCGACCATCCATGTTGGATAAATTATAGATAATAATTAAAGTTTTCTTGATTTTTATGAATTGAAGACATGATCAAAACCAAATATCGTATAATCAAGTAACCCCGATATCACGTTTTCAATCTTCCTTTTGTGACTCATATAAAGTCAGTACATTAGGAGAAAGTATGTTTGCTGTTAATTGTAAATGACAATCGATTACCTGCATCAAACGTATGTTCTGTTTGAGTATATCACTATATGAGTGTGTCCTTAGCCATATAGGCTAGAGTGAGTTAGTAATGTTAGTTTTGTGTTGATTCTGTTACACTTGTTTGACCATCTTGAAAAACCTTCGTGACATTCGTGTTTGACCGGTGAAGTAGTTTCTCCATCCCAATGATGCATCAGGTTTATGATGTTTTGAAGTTTTCATGGTACTGGATATTGTGAGACCTGTTGCTGAAAAGTACGTACTTGAAAGCTAGATATGTAGATTTTCTTGCAGTTTGACTTTTTCAAGTCAAGCCAATCTATTAAAAAGGTTTCCACAACAACGTATGTTGAGTCCTTGATTTTTACTATAAGTGGACACAGTTTAGATTTACTTGAACAGAGAAGAACCTTGATTAATATTCCAAACATAAGACAAGCAAACAATCTAAACAACTGGTTCTAAAATATCAATGTAACCAAAGGCCTAAATACTAATGATGAATGAGTTTTCATAGCACTTGATGTTTCAAAGCTCTTGATATATTTGTATATCCATACTATCAAGCTTGTCACAAGAAGGAGTTGGAAAATCTTTGCGCCGTATACGCCATAATAGTTTACTCATCCCAATTTCATAACGACATTCGTTATAGAGTGCTTCAGAGGCGTAGCTACATGGGTGCAAAGGTGGGCCATGGCCCACCCACAAAGCTTAATAATTGCAAAGCTTAATAATTGTGCATAGATATCATATAATATAGTCCAATATGCTAAAATTGTATCTTGTATTCATTTTCGCCCACCTTAAAAATGGTATATTTTGTTAGTCCATTTAAGAATTACCTAGGAATTATTATTCTGCTACAACTATCCATCACTCTATATTAATTCTTATATTAATGAACAATTTGTTGCAGCATTTTTACATATTTGTATATTATGATATATTTTTAGCACTTGCTAACATGCTTAAAAAAAAATTTGGCCCCCCCATATACCAATTCCTGGCTACGCCCCTGGAGTGCTTGTATGTAACGAATGGTGATCCTTTTCTCCACAGAAGACCGGGAAAAAGATCTATAATATACTTTATCAAACTCATCTGAGGATCTCACATAAAACTCGATTCCATATTTCTTGGTCGTCATGGGAATCTGATACTCGTCATTTCTTTCTAATGAATAATATGGTGGTTCTGTCTTTGGTGCCGAATTAAATATCAAGAAGGCAAACAATCCCATCGACACAAGAAATACACAAAAGATTACTATTTCGACCATGCACATATACTTGGATGCCTTGCTTGATTGCTTATATCCCTTGTTCAAATTACCATGCATGGCGTAACACATCCTTAAAACAAAATAAAAATCAATTAATTTGCAAATATAAAAGTGTTTCAAGCATTGCAACCATGCTTGAAACAAAAACCATACTAGTGAAATATTATATCTATCTTCTATAGCAAGGTAGAAATTTAATCAAAAGTATAAATATGCTTCAGATTTAATTTCACATTATCATGTAGTCGAATTCCTAAAGAACACGTAACACTAGGAGTTGATCAAGGAACACATTATCAAGTTTATAGTAGCTAATTTTGACAAACAATTATCTTCCACATTTTAACTAATAGAACACTTATCAAACAAATTAATAAATTTGTTTACTATAATTTGGTTATCATCAATCAATCATATTGTATGTTTAAAACATCATAAATTCGTTAAGTGTTATCAAACAATTGTTGCAAATAATAGATTTGAAGTAAATCATACCTTGAATGGCACCCTAGTCACGTTCTTCGTTCTAAATTTATCGACTTTAAAGGGTGAATACAATATCATCATTCGATTTAATTATATGATAAGGTGAACTCAAGGCCTAGAAATTATGCAAATCTCAACAAACTTTTGAATTATAACCGTACCCCCAAATTTCAAAATAATAATAATAAGAATAATAATGAAAAAAAAAAATTATTACCTTTTATGGTATTTATCCTAAACAACTACTATTTTGTTTATGAAGGCTATGTTTGGCACACAAGATTATAAAGAGATTATGCTTATTTTTTAAAAAATAAGCTACTTAAAAAATAATCTTTGTTTGGCAGACATAACTTATAAGAGATTATAAAAAAAATAATCTTCTATAATCTCTGAAAATAAAAGGTTACTTCATGTAGCTTATAAAAATAATATCTTTTTATAATTTTTTTAAGCATCAGCACCAGCATCAGCACCAGCATCAGCATCAGCAACAACACCAGCATCAGCACAATCTATTTTTGCCAAACATACCCGAAATGAGATCCTTGCAAAACATGTTGGCTATGTTTGGCACACAATACTATGGAGAGATTATGCTTATTTTTTCAAAAAATAAGTTATTTAAAAAATAATCTTTGTTTTGCAGACATAACTTATAAGAGATTATAAAAATTAAAAAAAAAAAAAATCTTCCATAATCTCTGAAAATAAAAGGTTACTTCATGTAGCTTATAAAAATAATCTCTTTTTATAATCTTTTTAAGCAACAGCACCAGCATCAGCAACAGGATCAGCACAAGCACAATCTATTTTTGCCAAACATACCCGTATTCTTTAAAGAACAAATAAGTCAATCTCAACCATACATCCACCTTTCATCTAATGGCTGAAATGAAGCCAAAAATAACAAATTGAGGGCAAAATTGGTATTTTAGCTCATTTAATATAAAAACCTACTTTCCACCTTTTTTAAAAAAAACAACATATATTGCAAACGGTAAATTTTCAAGCTACGAAAAATATACCATCACGACGAGAATTAAATCATCTTTCTATAGATATGCACTTTTATATACTTTCGACGAACTTTTTTTTCAAAATTTCCGTCCAGAAAAATCCCACGGGATTCGTAAAAAAATCCTACGGGATTCGTAAAAAGACGATTTTATTTTTTTTTCAAAATTTTCGTCCAGAAAAATCCTACGGGATTCGTAACAAAATCCCACGGGATTCGTAAAAAGTCAAACTTTTTTTTTTTCAAAATTTCCGTCCAGAAAAATCCCACGGGATTCGTAAAAAAATCCCATGGGATTCGTAAAAAATTCACTTGTAATTTGTATAAATCCCATGGGATTTAGTGGATTCTGTGTAATCCCATGGGATTTTGTATAATCCCATGGGATTCTGTATAAATCCCATAGGATTCGTCAAAAGAATCACTAGATTAAATACAATACATAACTATTATATAACTACATCGTTGATTTATGATTGTTAGTTTAGTTATTATTTTTCATATACAAACGCTATTTTTCATGTAATAACTTTTTTTTCCTACAACAATGGCTTAGTCACATTCACAAAATGCTAAACTTTGTTTAAATATGCTCAGAGTGTACTGGTCTTTTCCTCATTTTATTCACTCTACACCTCGAAAGTATTAAATATACCTTTAAACCACCATTGATAATAAGTGTATGTTACAAAAAAACTATCAGGAAATGAAATGCAAATCTGCTAATGGCCAACGAGAACCATTGTAGATAATTATACGAAAGCCGTCGCATATTAAGCACTCTTAATATGTACAAGTTCGTCTCTATTTCCATAAATTCAGTCAATAGTTAGTAGCAGATATTTTAAGCTAATCGGATCTACAATAACACTTTACGCGATTTAACCCAAATCAAAGTCACAATTTCATCAAATAAGTCACCAAATCTCGTAAAAATCAATGCAATCACACACATAAACTCTAACAACAAAACAAAGGAAAAACAACCTCTTGATCTCCAATAACCGTAAACGCTTTAACGAAAAAGTAGACAACCAGCAACTTCTGCTCGACCGTTTTCTCAACAACTTCACGAATAACGTTCACATATTCACGTCTCATGAGATCAACCAAACTCTTCCGTACATCTAACATCGATTCACATCACAGGATCAAAACTGATTCGAGTAGTCGCAGCTTCCTTCATCAAATCTGATAACAATTTAATCAACAATAGAAACTAAATCTATTCGAGTAAAATTAGGGTTTGATTAACATATATTCCATTGTATTGCGTTATTTTTTATCAATTTGATATGAAAAGCAGTTAGGGTTTCAATATGGTGGTTAGTGTGTGAAAGGAGTGTGTGTGTGTAACTGGTGAATTATGAGAGTGATGTGTGTGGTTTGAGGATAGTGAGTAAAGGTACTGAAATTACAAAAATGACCCTCAGTAAAAATAATTGAAAAAGCTAATTAAAATTAATCATTGGATTGAAGTTGGATGGATGATTGAGATCAACCAATTTGATCTTTAGCAAAAAATGGTTCTGCATTGAACTTTTGTCTTTTGTTTATAAGTTATTGTTTGGGATAATTCCATATTTACCTGACTTGAAAATCAAAGTATCATATATTTTCTCAAAACACAAGTTTTTAGTGTATAAGTACAATGCTTTTAAAGCTGAGAAACATAAAATTACGATGTTTACGCTGAGGAAATATGGAATTGCCACTACCATGTAGCAACAAAGAATTTAATCTATGACCAGTAGAAAATGACTCATTTTTCTTCCGATATCCTTTATTTATGTCATTTGTTACTTAAAGAATTTGTAGTCTTGCTTTGCTGTAGTTTAATGAATTGGGTAAGATGAGTAATATTTTTGCATGTATTTTTGGATCAAGTGCAGAGATCTATAGCAAGGATGTCAAGATCGACATCTCATCTGAAATCTTTTTATTTTTGCAAGATTTGAATCATAAAATCGAATTTAGATCATAAGATCCTACCAATTTTTCACGTTTTGTTAAAATAGGGGATAAATGTCTGTTTTACATTTCTACTTAACGTTAATGATAAATTTATATCATATCTTAACAAAAATGTCAAATTTCAAACTTAAAACACCATAATAATAGTAGACCATGAAAAAGCCAAGTTTCAATCATTACATCAACTATTTAGCGGGATAAGAAAACACAACATAGCTCATAAACGTCTCAAAACACATGAGCCATAATGTCCAAAAATGCTACACAAACCTTCAATATATAATATGCAGCGATGTATTAACTTAATTTTCCTCATCGAAATCAACATCCGGTCCTTAAAAATTATAGTCACGACCTACAATGATAGGAAAATAAGTGTTGTATGTATAAGACTTAATAACCAAAATATAAAGTATGGGCTAAAGTAACACTCCAAAGTACAAGTCTTATTTATGTTGTTACTATCATTGTTTAGGCTTAAGTGAGAATAATGGGCAAAAAGATGAAAAATAAAAAAAAAATGAATTTAGGCTTTGGTAAGATTGGATCACGAAGTCGACCTTATGATCTTACTCATGATCTTATGATCCTACAAGTTTTCGGCTAGTAAGATTGTAGGACTTTATGATCTAACTCGTGGTCTTGACAACCTTAATATACAATGCCCACAGGTAAAAGGTAAAAACGATGCATACATAATTGTTTTTAGAAGAATGCTACATTCTTCTTGTTGAGGAAACTAATGTGCATGCAGCATTCTTCTTGTTTTTAAGAGTATTTGTCAAAATTCCATAACTATAAGTTACCAAATATAATCCAAACACAAAGAAAAGTTAAGTTTAAAATGCATCTTTTTGTCATCTTTTTTAATTAGCAGGCGATTATGCGTGCATAGCGACGTAATTTTATAACGACTTATATTTAAAATGATATTTTAGTTAAGTGTTTTGTGTAACATTTGCATTACTAAAGTATCACTATAACCATTTGCCGTTATAAAATCTCGTTGCTATGCACGGATAATTGTATAGTGCTAATATATATATATACTATAACTATTTGCCGCTATAAAATCCCGTTGTTATGCAGGAATGCAGGATAATCATATAGTGATAATATACACATACACAAATAATATATGAAATCGTGTCACCATAATCTTTAAAAAACACACGATTTATATTCAAAAAATACACACTTTGCATCAAAGGTCGAACCAAAATCACGATTTCACAAGTATAATTATTTTCTGCTATGCACCGACGTTGCAATAATATTATAATCTTTTGAATAAAACAATACAAGAGGTTGCATATATTGAAAAAGCACCTCGGGACATTTTTGGTCTTTTTGGCCCATCTAACCGTTCTCTTTCTAACTATACTCTTGTTTTAACCATTAGAGATAATGCATATTCGAATAAACCGATTGAGATGTAAAGTGATTGAAATTGCCATCTGTCAAAGTTACCATTTGCTCTTCTCCCTCCTTATCTTTGTAAGTAATATTTTATTTTTATTTTTTAAAAGATTTTAAAGTTTTCAAGAATAAAATAGGTATAAAACAACGTACAGATTAAGAGTTTTTTTTAGCGATATTGTATAAGTAGTTAAGATGTGTAGCATACTATATTTTTTTCTTTATCCCGATACATTTGAATTTTGTCTTTTGAATGCATCATATTACACTTGTGTATATTATTTTTATCATTTTACCACTCCCCGATTAATAGGAGTGTGTAAACTAAAAGGCAAAATGGTCAAGTAATAAACACAACTAAAATATGTTAACGAAATTCAAAAATTTTGGAATAAAAAGAAAAAATTTATGCACTACGCAAATTAGAAAAAATGTCAAGTAAAATACATTTATAACAATTAGACCTAACGAATATAAATAATAAACATTTGGTTATTGTTTTAACTTTTAACAAATATTGCCAAAGCCTAAAGGTAAAATTTAATGGTTTTCTAAATTTGAGGCTTTCAAAGCTCATCATGTGTTTCATATATTCCATACACAGGTATTCCCATGGTTTTAAGCTTCTCACAAGCAGGTTTGCATAGTCGATCCCGCTGTGACATATTTCTCGAGATTGCATCGGAGAATCGCCATGGATGAATTCTGCACAGTAAATGAAGGTGATTCTTATTTCTATATACCAACTCTTGAACTATAGATCCAACAGGATATATATAATCAAACTCATCTGATCAGGGACGGAGCTAGGGGGTCCCGCGGGTGTCCGGGACACCTATGGATTTTTTTTACGTAGTGTTAATTTTGTAAGAAAACATCGATTTTTCCCAAATGCATCTTAAATGACCCCGTTCCATCGTTTCAATATTATTGTTCAAAAAAGTTTGTGCACCCGGTAATATTTGATCTTGGCTCCGTCCCTGCATCTGATGATCATCTCATATAAAACTCCTTTCCAAGTTCTTTGCTTATCACGGAAAACCAATACCCGTCATTTATTTTTAATGGATAGCATGCATAGTTTGTCCTGTGTGGAGATTCAAATTTGGTTACGATGCACATAGTGAATACACACACTAGGTTTGTTTATGTGTTACCCCAAAAATTAGACGTTCACTCTTATCTCATGGTCTTTACCGTTCTTAACGAGAAACCGAACAACATAATCATACCAATCCATTCTTAATCACGTTTTTAATATATGTATATGTTAGAGAGGAGGGAGTGGGATGCGGGTATGGCATCGAGTACCAAGTACCCGAGCGGGTACACCGCCCCGCCTAGCTCGGGTAGTTGGTTCGGCTAGGGAATTCGAGCTCCGAGCTCGAGCGAGTACCCGTGATTCATTTTGAAATATTCGAACGTTGGGGGATTGGAATACATATTTTTTGGGTTCCATTTTTTTTTTCTTGCAGGTTGCTAAACATGGAGATGGAGAAGAGTAGAAGACAATGGTATTTTAGATTTAACTTTTTAATATATATAAGTTTTTTATATATTATACCTTGTAGTATGTACATGTTTACATTTTAAACCTTATAGTATATACATATTTATATTTTACTTTTTCTAATTTGTTTTTATTTTTAATAATATGTATTTTTTTTAATGAAATGGTATGTTTTTATTTTAAATATTGTATGTGATTTTATGTATTTAAAAAAAAAATGGAATTCGGGTACTAGGGTACCACTCCCTCCACTTAGGGTAGTGTTAGGGTAGAATTGGGTAGTTTTGAGTTGGAGGGTTTTTATTGGATAGAGGTGAGGTGACACCCATGGTATGAGGGTACCACTCCCTCCTCCCTTATATATATTGGTATTAGTTTGTGAGTTTGTGTTTTTTCTTGAAAAGTGTTTCACAAAAGCTTTAACATGTTCAGAATGGAGCTAATATTAATGAGCTATAGAATCTCAAAGTGAGCCATATGCAAAGTGAAAATTACAAATGTGTGAACTACAAATAGTTGGTACTATATTAAATGTACCAATGGCAGGTGAAAAAATTGCTACAATCACATAATTTTTATATAGATTTTTTTCACACAATGAAATTCTAAAATATAATACGTCAAATTAAACTAAAATATATTCTCGCTCTTCTATTTAATTATAAATATCCGTTCTCGAGACTAACATGTCAAAAATAAAGTCAAATACATCTCTTAAATCAACTATATGAACCGTCGAAAATCCATTACTTAAACCATGTTTGATTCGTTATTCACCAAAACGATATGTCAAAATATTCATGTCCATGTATTTATCATAAGTAAATAAAAATTTGCATAGGTATAGTCGTATAGGACGGTCTAGCTTAATTTGTAATTGGAACAAACAAGTCTGTATGGGCCTTAGCACTTTAGTGGTTTTCTTTAAGTGGCTTTACCTTTTTAATCACATTTAAAACAATACCAAAAATAAATTTGACATACGCGATTGATGGCAAAAGTTCAATGTAGATCTCAAATTTACCATAGATCCAATGAACCAATAATAGCCATTCATTTTTTTATTATGATAAACTTTCACCCTTTTTTAAAAAATTAAATATCTCGCAAACCGTTAATCGTTACGTGATAAAAATTATACCATCGCGACGAGAATTAAATTATCTTTCTATAGATATGCACTACTATATATTTTTAACCACTTTTTATTTCAAAATTTCGGTCAACAAAAATCATATATGATTTGTGAAAATCATATATGATTCGATTTTTACGAATCATATATGATTTTTGAGAATCATATATGATTCGTAAAAATCATATATGATTCATAAAAATCGAATCATACATGATTTTTGAAAATCATATATGATTCGTAAAAATCATATATGATTTTTTCGGACGGAATTTTTGAAAAAAAATGTTTGTCGAAAATATATAAAAGTGCATATCTATAGAAAGATAATTTAATTCTCGTCGCGATGGTGTATTTTTTATATTTTGAAAATTTACCGTTTGTAAGATATGTTTTAAAAAAAAGGTGAAAAATAATTTTTTATTAATTTATATAAAAAAATGGAGGGCTATGATTGGTTCATTTGTTCTATGGCAAATTTGGGTTCTATATTGATCTCAACTCTTCATATATATATCCGGAAATAACACCCGTGCATCGCACTGGCATTATTGGCTAGTAAATTTGATCAATCACTTGAAGTGACTATGGTTGGGCCTAATGTGGCTGGAACCTCATATACTAATTAACGGCTTTGTCATGTAATCAAATCTCACATAAATTATACACTCAGATCCATCCCCTATACGCCTTTGTTCAAAAAAGTGAAAGCTTGACCAAGCAAAAAACCAGGCTTATCAGACTTTTTGAGTTGGGCAATAAATCAAGTAAGTCACATTTGGTCATCACTGAAATGAAAAAATCTACTCCACGATTAAGGTCGGCCAATGTGCTCAACTTACTTCGTAAAATGGCATTCTAAACTAGTTTAAGGAAATGTGGCTACTCCGATCTGTTATACTCTTTGAAGGTGTTTGTTGCTTGGTGTTGTTTAGGTAGTCTTATATCTCTAGGGATTGCTTATTGTTTTTTTTAGGAGTCGTTATTTAGGTGTTGTTTTTAGGGCTTCTTTGTGTTTCTTAGGTTCTTCGGTGTGCCCAATCAGGCGTAGTGGTTTCAGGTATTCTCCTTGTGGGAAGTTTTTTAGGTGTTGTTGTTTGTTGGTTTGGTGTTTCTTTTAATATAATTGCCGTTAAATAAATTTGGAAAAAAAATTAACGATGCCCTTCTACAGAAGAAACTAACCTTTTATTATAGGTTTGAGATTTATAGCTAAGCGACAAAATTAATCTCTTTCTGAATGAGTGAATTCTAAAGAAGGTAATCTATGATTTTAATTCCAGGTTTTCTTTTAGGAAAAATCACTCTCCTTTGGAGACAGAAGCGAGGGTGATCCTCACTCGCTGCGAAAAGGTCGGAGGTCCTCTAGAAGCAGCCTTTCTATCTTCGGGTAGGGGTAAGACTCTCTATATCTCACTTCCTTCATACCTCGTGCAAGACGGGGTTGGGTACCGTTTATTTATTTTTTTTTAACTTTGTTTGCCTTGGTATTGGTTAATCATTGCGGAGTATTGTTTTTTCAATTGGTCAAGGTGTGTTTTGTTTACTTTAGTTCAGTTTTCTGGTCAAGCAGAAAATATATCATAGATTGATCAGCAACTAGGAAAATCAAATATTTATTGCACGCTTTGGATATTATTATAAAAGCCAAAGAAGGTCCTAACGTTATTATATTGTTTACAAGACAACTCGAAAATTAAAGCAACACTCAGTGCTTGAGTTTATATCCTCCTTATTCCATAAATAGTATTTTGTCACTGCATATATAGAGTACGGCTTTATACTGAATAAGCTGATCATGGACAAAACACAACTTTGTAGTTAGTACCACCGGGGCATGAAATTTGACTAGTGTCGTCATCTTGAGGGTAACTATAAGCATCAGGACAGTTGTTTTTAAAGAACTTTGAATACTCGGTAGGTCCACAACTACCACGCTGAGAGGTGCAACAATACTTGACAGTTTTGAAAACCGTGCAAGGATTGTTGCATCCTCCTTTAGTTCGTAGTTGTTGAGGGCATATATTATTGAGATTACCAGCACATCTCAATGTCTTGCACGAAGCACCAACGGGGCTAAACTCCATCGGGATATTAAATCCATCAACGAGAGAGATGTCAGGAAAGTCAAGATTCTGGTATTGGTTTAGAGCAAACTCAGCTAAAGTGTTGGGTGGTGTCCCATAACCTTGACATTGAAGTCGGCCATTGCAGTCACCGGTTTCACATTTTCCTTGCCCATTGGCATCAAAGCGGCAGTTGGTTCGTCCCCATATACGTGCTCCTGCAGTTCCAGGAGCAACCTTAAAACTCCAAGTTTGACCAGTTTCAAGACGTCTACCTCCACCAGGCGAGGCAGCGGCCCATACAGTGTATGGACATCGGTTTATGACATCGAAATTGGCACTTTGAGTGAAAGTGAAGCAAAAGATGGTTAGAATGGTGAATGAAATGAGAGTGTTTTTGACATAATAAGCCATGTTTGCTATATATATGTTTAGTATGTTTCTAGTGTGGGTTGAAGTGGCTTTGGTTCAAAGGGTTTATATAGGGAAGTGTTTGCCGTTAGTTAGGCATAAGGCATGTATGTGTAAATATTTTCCACAAAAATTTAATCATAAAGAAGAAAATTTGAAACACTTGGAAAGTACGAGTGGACAGCAATATATTGATGACTATAAGATAGAAAAATGGAATTAAGTATAGTCAAAAAAAAAAAAAAAAAAATTAGATGTGCATCGGTGGCAAATCCAATACCTGAATTCTTCGATCCCAATTCAATTGTTGTTTGGATCTTTAGATGTGCATCGGTGTATATGTTTGTAAAGTGAAAAACGTTACGGAGTAGTATCTACTGTTTAGGAGTTGTGCGGTTATCATTACTAATGGATGAGATTCAAGACCGAGTGCCATAAAAAATTTGCTACGGCGTAACACTTGGATCCTTGTTACGTCGTAAAGCTCTCGAACAACGATTAATTTCGGCTTTCAAGTTCTTACGCCGTAACAAGGTTTTTCTTGTTACGCCGAAGCGACGAAAGCAGTTTCTATTCTTATTATTTGGAGTGTTTATCATTATTATGTTATTTATTTTAATTAGTTATCTTTTACTCAAAGTTAACTTTTTTCTATAAATATATGGCTCATTATCATTGTAATTGATATTAATACAATTGAGTATTAAGAGTTTTCTCTTATTAGAGTTTTATTCCCTGAATGTTTTATCCTCGTTATCAACCCTTGGATTACGTTAACAAAATTCGCTTCCGCATCCCGTGTCAGCTGGCCTATGATCTTGTTAGTATCCTGATGGTGACTGGTGCATAAGATCCATAAACCCGTACTACCAGTGGGGTACGGTCGATCGAAGACATGGATTATGCAACCAATGATTTAACATACAAATATGCGAGTATGTCCAATCTTCTTTAAGAGATCCGATCCGCGATCAAAGGTGGTGGAAATCACGCAAATCACAAGGGTAACAATCATGGTGATCATAGATTCCGTCCTAACAATGATGAATTCTATGATGATCATGTGCATCACCAATCTCCTTATCAAAGTTGGATACACGTTGATTCCAATGGGTCTTCAGAAAAGGGAGGAGATTATGGCTATGAAGTTTTGCTGGAAGATCAAGAGAACGGTTCAATGGTCCTAGGGTTATGAATAGGAGGAATGAGGGTCGACGTAGCTATGGAGCTCGACAAGGGTATCGTGGTGGCTGAGATCCTTAATTTTCTTGGGAATCTTGACCTTGAAGTTGTGTTCGATTGGTACGAGGTTGACATGTTCTTTGACTTCATGGATGTTCCGGAAGAAGAACAAGTCAAAATCCTAGATTACAAGTTACATGGACAAGCTAAGGCTTGATGGCAAAATGAGCAAGACAACCGTAGGAGCATTCTTTTTTTTTTGCCTTTTTGGGCTGAGATGTAGGACTCACCCACATCCATTGTACTTATTTGCTTTTTGTCATAATAAAATTTACCAGGGGTATTGAATCCCTTTACCCGAAAAAAGGTAGATTTTTACCCCCCAGATATTGAACAAATTATATATCAACAAACTTGTGCTTAAGGGAAAAGAACCGTGGTGGAGTACATGAGTGAATTCTTGAGGTTGCAAGCTAGGTGTAACTTGAAGGAATCTGAAGAACAAACTGTTGCTAGGTATATTTTTGGGTTGAATCAATTAATCCAAGAGAATTAAGTTTTTTTTTCAATTTGAGTCGTTGATCAAGTTCAAAATTTAACTACAAAGGTAAAAAGGTCAATATCCAAATAAACTTTGAATTTTTGAGGATCATTGAAAGGGAATTGATACTTGAATTCTACTCAGATAAACTAATGTAATCAAAATCAATTAACTGTTGGAACTAATACATATTCAAGTTTGAGTTCTCTAGTTTTAGCTACTGGTAGTGACATGATAAATCCGGTTGTTGCTAAGAAGACAGATCCAACACGCATGTGAAAACTATGTCACCTAAGTGTTTTAGGCGTAGTTTACCGGGTCATAAATCGAATGGATGTCATAATAGGAAATTGAATGCATATGTTGGGAAAATCATGAAGGCAAAACACAGATTGATTTGGTGATGACTTAGAACATATTGATGAATTTGCTTAAGTTGAAGGTGAGGTTGTGAATTTGATGACACAACATACTTTGTGTTCAACATATTAGATAGGTTAAATCCCCATTGATTATTCATTAACATTAACCGAATATATATACAAAGGTAGCTTGAGGAATACTGAATACTCGGCTAAGCCATGGGCTAGGCTCATTAAATACATCAGTGAGTAATTAAACGATCACAATAATAACTACTAATAAGATACTAATACTCCCCCGCAGTTGGAACAATAGGTCTTCGAACGTTCAAGCTGGAGCGAAACTCAAGAAACAACGCACTTGGGGACCCTTAGTAAAGATATCCGCATACTGAAACCTGGACGGAATATGAAGCACACGAACCTGACCAGAAGCAACATAGTCTCTAACAAAATGAATATCAATCTCAATGTGTTTAGTACGCTGATGTTGAACAGGATTAGTGGATAAATACACAGAGCTAACATTATCATAATAAACAATGGTAGCAGTAGATAATGGAGCCTGCAACTCAAGTAATAAATTCCTAAGCCACGCAGCTTCAGCAACGACATTTGCAACACCACGATATTCTGCCTCGGCACTAGAGCGAGACAAAGTAACCTGCCGCTTGGCAGACCAAGATAATAGATTATCACCAAGAAACACACAATACCCGGATGTAGACCTACGAGTAACAGGGCAACCAGCCCAATCTGCATCCGTATAGGCAGTAAGCTGAGTAGTAGATGAAACATGAAGCTGAAGACCATAATCAAGCGTACCTCGAACATAACGTGATGAATGTCTAAATACTCATCAGTTTTGTACAAAATAAACTGCAAAATCATCTGAAAACACTCAGAAACACATCAAAATGATCAAAATATCACAAATCAGTGTTTTATGTGTTTTAAATGCAAAAATATCAAAATCAGATGAAAAACATATCAAATTTGCAAAAATTGCTGTTTCAGTCCCCCAAGTTTCAAAAGTTGTCAAAAATAGTCCCTGAGTCAATAATTTCAAAAGTAAAGTCACCAAAGGTCCTTTTAAAATCATAACTTGTCAAATTTAGTCCTTTGGTGAAAAATATAAAAAGTTTGAGAAAATTACAAGTTTAGTCCTTCAACTTTGAAAATTGGCAGAAATGGCCCCCGGAAAATTGCAAAATGGCAATTTTGGTCCTTGTACTATTGATACTTGTCAAATTCAGCCCTTGGATCAACTTTCAGAATTGGCAGCCTAAGTCCTTGAAGTTTCAGAATTGACACATTTGGTCCCTCTAATTATTAAACCATTAAACCTATTTTGGACCCCCTGCCTAACCTTGGACCCCTGTCATTTTGAATTATGAACCCTATCTATTATTAGCATGCTTGGTCAAAATCTGGTCAAAAGAAGCAACCCCGCCAAAGTCCACCATCTCAACTGCTTTACCTGCAACTAGCCATATCCCATCCCCCCTCCTCTCCAATCACTCAAACCTGTTCCCCCACCTCCAACTAACATCCAAACCTCATTTAATGCTTCCCTAACCCCTCACTCAACCCCCAATTGGCAGATAAGAAAAATGGTGCCAAAATCCCATTTAAACGGTTGAAATCATTTTTGAGCAATCCAATGGCTAGGATTGATGGGAAAGATTCAGAGGAGAGAGGCAAAGAGATTGGATTATAAAAAGAAAGCAATTGGAGCAAAGAAAAGGGTCTACTAGTTTTTTATTTTCTTTCTTATGTCGTTTTTATATTAAGTTGTCAATTCAGTGTAATACTTGTATTATTTTGTTAAATTGTATTAAACTTAAGTATTCAAGTGTATTGCAATCAATTTCAAGCATCAAAATCAGTTTATGTTCAAAATTCACCATTAATGTCTACTGTTGAAAGTTTCCATGTCAAAGTCTTATTTACAAGCTTTTATTAGTTAAATTTTAAGCTCAAACAGGTTTATGTGAGACTATTACAACTTTTTACAAGCTCAAATTCAAGTTTGCATTCATTTTGATTCTTGGTCAACAGAAGTCAAACAGGGGCAAATATGTTGCAGAATTGGTCAATGGGTGAAGCAGACATGGAAGGGGGTTGATATTGAGCTAGGATAGGGGTTTGGATAGGTTAGTGGTCCATTGTTTCAGTAATGGCTAGCCATTGTGGTTTGGACCTTTGTAAGTGAATTTCTCAAATTCTTGCATGTAAGGCATTTGTAGTTATAATCTGTTGAAACTTGTTCTCATAGCAGTATTTTAGTTATTTAAAGTGAGTTTGATCATAATTACAAGCCTGTTCAGTCATTAGTATTAGTTTAGTTTACAAAATAATAGTTAAAAGGGTGTTTGGTTCTGCTGAATTATCTGTCTCAGAGGCATAGGTAGTAGTTTAATTCTATTAGTTTATGTTTGTTAAGCATCTTTGAGTTAATATCTGTCTTAATTTTGGTCTGCAACATCACCCAAGTCAACATTAGATCAAAACTGTCTCTATTGATCCACTGTTGTGGATTTGGAGTTGCAAAATCTCATTTTGTGTTCAAAAGTCATAACCAAGGCTTGCAGAGGTTCCATTTCAATCATTAACATCAAGTTCAATACTTAAAATCAGTGGCAAAACTCAATAAAGTCAACTTTTCATTTTTAGTTCAAAAGTCAAAATATGAAAATCATGTTTTGGACCAACTGAAAGGGATTTTTCTTGGATTCATTTTTAAGCCTAAATCAGTGAAACTTGGTATTTTAGAAACTTCAACTGGTCCTCTTTCTTATCAGTATTTTTGTGAAATTTTACCAACTTTTTAGAAGCTTCAAACAAGCCCTTCTTTTAGGCCCATATTGCCCTGCTCCATGGGTCAGTTAATACTGAGCTTTTTCTCAGTTTGTGCAGCTTGTGCACAGGGCTCAAAAGAGCTTTCCATGGTCTGATTTTTGGTTTAAATACTCTCAACCAGGTCTTTTCCAAGTTCCAATTTTCAGTTTTCATTTTGAGCTTATTTTTAAGCTTGTACTTGTGTCTTAAGTTGGTACCCAGAAACTGCTTTTTAGCTTTTAGCTCATTCATCAAATCTGTTATAGATTGCTAATCAGTGGTTGTAGCTTATTGATCTTTGTTGCATTTTAGTTCTATTAGCAGCTTATAGCTTCTGTCTACAGTTGGTAGCTTGTTTTCTCCATTTGCTTAATTTAGTGCTTATTTCAATAAGCACTTTCACATCAGTTTCATTTTCTTGCAAATAAGCATCTGTTTTTCCATTTTTTTATATTTCTAATATTGTTTTAGACTTTTCCTGAAATTTTCAGATTTTTCTAAGCTTGTTTGCTATTTTTCTTAATTTAAATCACTTTTTAGCACTTTTTAAATAGCTTTTAATACAAAAAATTCAGAAAAGTATCAAAAAAATAATTTTTCATTTTTATTAAGTTAAGATAAATATAAAAAGCCAAAAACATATTTTTCCATATTTTTCTTAGTTAAATTTGTATTTTTAAATATTTTAATTAGTTTTTAATAGTTTAAAATTCATAGAAAATAGAAAAATAATCAGAAAAATACAAAAATAGTTTTGAAAATTCTATTTTGATATTTTAGATTTTTCTAAGTCTTAATTTTATTTTTCTAGCTTTATTTCCTAATTTCTTGTATTTTAGGTAATTATTAATTAGTTAAAAATAGTTTTTAATTAATAATAATTAATTAAATAGTTGTAAAAATAATTTTCTTTTTCTATAAAGTTTCTTTTATCATTAGGTTTGTAAAAATGTATTTTTCATATCCGTAGGTATTTTCCTTCTTTATTTTCACTTTTTATTTTGTACGTTAACGTAGTTTTTATTTTAAACGCAAGTTTTAAGTTTTAAGTTTTAAACGTTCATCACTTTAAATATAGTGATAGCGTTTATTTAATATCTTTTATCTTTTTAATTTTCTTAATTTGTATTTAAGTCGCTTTATTTTATAAATTTTTTCAGTAGTGTAATATTCAATCCTAATCTTTTCCGATCACTATCATTAGTGATCATTCTATCGTCTGATCAAGTGTTTACACACCATTGAGTCTCCGTGGGACTTAACGACCCGGGAATCCACTGTATTCTCTGATCTTCATTTGCATTTGTGTCTGAGCTGTTTTAAGTCTGTTACGGTCTGCCATTCACAAGTAGCAGGCTTGTGTGATTAGACTTGACGGTTCAGCACATATCAAATTTTGGCGCCGCTGCCGGGGAGGCTTTAGCGTGTGTTTAGCCTTTTTCAGATCCATTCTTGCACATATTCCATCTTTTGTAAAAAGTTTTTTTTGTAAAGTTTTCAAAAATCCAAAAAGTTCATTAACACTTTTCCTGAAGTGTTATCAACACCAAAAATATTTTCATTCTTTGTTTTTGCAGCATGTTTTTCAAAAATCCAAAAATATCCATCCTTTATCCTCCAATCTGTTTAATTCTACATTTCCCTTACCCTCTAATCTGTTTAATTCTCCATTCCTTATCCTCTATAACCGTTTAATTCTTCATCTCTTATTCCTCTTATCCGTTTAATTCTTTATGTCATGGTATTTGACATGTTCCTGGTGTGGAGGTCCATTTAATGGTGGAAATTGTCGGCGATGTACCAATGTGGGTTTCGGAGACAAGTTTGTCGGTAATCCCGATCCCATTTCAAATGATACACCCGATTTTTCCTACCTACCTCCACAGCCCCAATACGAATCCTACTCATGCGAGTTTTGTGGGAATGATTCTCATTACGGTTTTGATTGTCCATCACGGGTCCCGCTTGTCTATGAGCCGGAACCGTGTTACAATCAGAACTTTGGTGAAAGTTATTTTCCCAATTATCTCTGTTGTGAGAATTGCGGGGGTCCTCATGCGACTTTTGAATGTCAACCGATGAATCAAAATTTTCAAAATTCCAATTCTCCCGGTTTTGACAATTTCCAACCCCCACAGTATTCCATCAGTCATCAGACTTCCGAGCCTTCACATCATTTCAATGATTACGAGGAGTGTAATCTTCCTCAAAGTTCTGAAGAAATACGCATTCGAAAGAAACTACAAATGAAAAGAATGGTGTGTAAGCTTCAGCAGATGAATATAAGAATCAGATATGATGACGATGATGATGAGGATAGTATTCAAATGAAGGAATACTATGAGGACGACGAGGAGAGTGTTACTCAATTGAACGATCTTATTTCTCAACTCCCTCAGTCTATTGCTATCACACCTATCTTACCTTTTATTGCTTCCAAAGACTCTCTCATAATGGGGGACGAGCCTCTTAGCACTATTCCAGAAATGGAATCGTCTAGTGTTGAGAACCTTGTCCCAACCCCAAGTGAGTCCGAGGTTATCTCCGATAATATGTGTGATGAGCCTCTTAATGATGATTCTTCTCCTCCTCTTGACATTCCATATGATCATGTCGAGATGTTCTCCGATTCTGATAACGATTGTACTTCGTTTGACGATTCTTTATCCTATGGAGACATCGATTATGTCGAGGAGCTACCTTCTGAGCTAGTTAGCTTAGAGGAAGTGAGAGATTCTGATGATCTGGAAATTGAGGACGAGATACTTCGTGAACAATTGTTCAATATAAATCTCCTCGTTTCTAAGATCGAATCATTCTGTGCTAAGTCAGCTTCATCTCCTATCCCCGTTGTGGATAGTGACTCTACATTGGACAAGCCCGAGCTTGAGGCTTTTTCCAATGATTCTCTTCATGAAGAGTTCTCCGGTGAACTCTCTCATGACATATCTCCTCCGGAATATGATCATTTCTATTTTGATCTTGAGGATGATATTGGCTTGGAGGAAGGTGTACTCTATCATAAGAGTTTGCTTATTGATGATACTACCTTCACCCTTCCTCCCGACATGTCTACATTTGAGGATGACGAATGGATCCTAATTGTTATAAACATCTTCCTTCCATTCCTCACATATGATGTGTCTTCCTCTCTTCTTCACTCCTTCGGGAATGAAGACACTATCTTTGACCCCGGCATTTTCATTTATCATCTGTGAGCCGGGTCTTTCTCTGTATATCTCGTCGGTGTGGAACTTTCACGTGCTTCAAATGTTTTTCCTAGCATCTTGAATGAAAGTCCGATGGAGATTGTTTCTTCCACTTTGCTTCCCCATGAACCAATGAATTCGGGGTCGAGTCAAGCTAGCGACTCGGTAATCAAAAACAGTAGCTAAACATGGGTTTTCACCCGTGTGTACCACCCTAGTGTGGGGGAGTTGCCCCACATGTTATATATATATATAAATTTTCATATATATATAAAAAAAAAAAAAAAAAAAAAAAAAAAAAAAAAAAAAAAAAACTTTCCAAATAATGGCCGTAGTATTTCCCTTTTACGTTCTTTGTTTCGGCATAACCGCCGGTACTTTGAATATTGAGGGCAATATTCATTTCTAAGTGTGGGGGGGAATTCTCACGAATTTCATATATTATCTACCCAATTCCCCCGTTTTTGGCCAAAATTTTTTTTTTGAGTAAGTGTTCTACACTTACTCATCTTGGTTATCAGTCCGCCATGTCTGTAAGACAAAAGGATTGGCTAATCCAGGAGCAAACGGCTCTTGGTAAAGATATCTCAAATCCGTTTATATGGCTTGCAATTTGCCCAAAATTGTATGGTTCTCAACTCACCATATCCTAAAAAGTGAAGAGTTGGCTAGCCCGCAAGATTATGGCTTGTGGTAAAGGCAGTGGAAAAACCATAATTGATAATCAGCTCACCAAAGATAATATTGATAATTTATCTAAGAGTTGGCTAGTCATGAAGGGTATGGCTTCTGGTAAAGACAAAATCAAATCCGTTGAAAGCTGGTGGTTTGCTCAAAATCACATGGTTATCGGTGTACCATGGTTCTTACTTGAACTGAAACATTTGGCTACTCCAGAAGTAATGGCTTTTGGTAAAGAGATTAAAATCCATTATGTTTTCTCAAATCATTGCTAGGGACTAGCAATATCTCAGTGTGGGGGATTGATGAGTGTCTAAATACTCATCAGTTTTGTACAAAATAAACTGCAAAATCATCTGAAAACACTCAGAAACACATCAAAATGATCAAAATATCACAAATCAGTGTTTTATGTGTTTTAAATGCAAAAATATCAAAATCAGATGAAAAACATATCAAATTTGCAAAAATTGCAGTTTCAGTCCCCCAAGTTTCAAAAGTTGTCAAAAATAGTCCCTGAGTCAATAATTTCAAAAGTAAAGTCACCAAAGGTCCTTTTAAAATCATAACTTGTCAAATTTAGTCCTTTGGTGAAAAATATAAAAAGTTTGAGAAAATTACAAGTTTAGTCCTTTAACTTTGAAAATTGGCAGAAATGGCCCCCGGAAAATTGCAAAATGGCAATTTTGGTCCTTGTACTATTGATACTTGTCAAATTCAGCCCTTGGATCAACTTTCAGAATTGGCAGCCTAAGTCCTTGAAGTTTCAGAATTGACACATTTGGTCCTTCTAATTATTAAACCATTAAACCTATTTTGGACCCCCTGCCTAACCTTGGACCCCTGTCATTTTGAATTATGAACCCTATCTATTATTAGCATGCTTGGTCAAAATCTGGTCAAAAGAAGCAACCCCGCCAAAGTCCACCATCTCAACTGCTTTACCTGCAACTAGCCATATCCCATCCCCCCTCCTCTCCAATCACTCAAACCTGTTCCCCCACCTCCAACTAACATCCAAACCTCATTTAATGCTTCCCTAACCCCTCACTCAACTCCCAATTGGCAGATAAGAAAAATGGCGCCAAAATCCCATTTAAACGGTTGAGATCATTTTTGAGCAATCCAATGGCTAGGATTGATGGGAAAGATTCAGAGGAGAGAGGCAAAGAGATTGGATTATAAAAAGAAAGCAATTGGAGCAAAGAAAAGGGTCTACTAGTTTTTTATTTTCTTTCTTATGTCGTTTTTATATTAAGTTGTCAATTCAGTGTAATACTTGTATTATTTTGTTAAATTGTATTAAACTTAAGTATTCAAGTGTATTGCAATCAATTTCAAGCATCAAAATCAGTTTATGTTCAAAATTCACCATTAATGTCTACTGTTGAAAGTTTCCATGTCAAAGTCTTATTTACAAGCTTTTATTAGCTAAATTTTAAGCTCAAACAGGTTTATGTGAGACTATTACAACTTTTTACAAGCTCAAATTCAAGTTTGCATTCATTTTGATTCTTGGTCAACAGAAGTCAAACAGGGGCAAATATGTTGCAGAATTGGTCAATGGGTGAAGCAGACATGGAAGGGGGTTGATATTGAGCTAGGATAGGGGTTTGGATAGGTTAGTGGTCCATTGTTTCAGTAATGGCTAGCCATTGTGGTTTGGACCTTTGTAAGTGAATTTCTCAAATTCTTGCATGTAAGGCATTTGTAGTTATAATCTGTTGAAACTTGTTCTCATAGCAGTATTTTAGTTATTTAAAGTGAGTTTGATCATAATTACAAGCCTGTTCAGTCATTAGTATTAGTTTAGTTTACAAAATAATAGTTAAAAGGGTGTTTGGTTCTGCTGAATTATCTGTCTCAGAGGCATAGGTAGTAGTTTAATTCTATTAGTTTATGTTTGTTAAGCATCTTTGAGTTAATATCTGTCTTAATTTTGGTCTGCAACATCACCCAAGTCAACATTAGATCAAAATTGTCTCTATTGATCCACTGTTGTGGATTTGGAGTTGCAAAATCTCATTTTGTGTTCAAAAGTCATAACCAAGGCTTGCAGAGGTTCCATTTCAATCATTAACATCAAGTTCAATACTTAAAATCAGTGGCAAAACTCAATAAAGTCAACTTTTCATTTTTAGTTCAAAAGTCAAAATATGAAAATCATGTTTTGGACCAACTGAAAGGGATTTTTCTTGGATTCATTTTTAAGCCTAAATCAGTGAAACTTGGTATTTTAGAAACTTCAACTGGTCCTCTTTCTTATCAGTATTTTTGTGAAATTTTACCAACTTTTTAGAAGCTTCAAACAAGCCCTTCTTTTAGGCCCATATTGCCTGCTCCATGGGTCAGTTAATACTGAGCTTTTTCTCAGTTTGTGCAGCTTGTGCACAGGGCTCAAAAGAGCTTTCCATGGTCTGATTTTTGGTTTAAATACTCTCAACCAGGTCTTTTCCAAGTTCCAATTTTCAGTTTTCATTTTGAGCTTATTTTTAAGCTTGTACTTGTGTCTTAAGTTGGTACCCAGAAACTGCTTTTTAGCTTTTAGCTCATTCATCAAATCTGTTATAGATTGCTAATCAGTGGTTGTAGCTTATTGATCTTTGTTGCATTTTAGTTCTATTAGCAGCTTATAGCTTCTGTCTACAGTTGGTAGCTTGTTTTCTCCATTTGCTTAATTTAGTGCTTATTTCAATAAGCACTTTCACATCAGTTTCATTTTCTTGCAAATAAGCATCTATTTTTCCATTTTTCTTATATTTCTAATATTGTTTTAGACTTTTCCTGAAATTTTCAGATTTTTCTAAGCTTGTTTGCTATTTTTCTTAATTTAAATCACTTTTTAGCACTTTTTAAATAGCTTTTAATACAAAAAATTCAGAAAAGTATCAAAAAAATAATTTTTCATTTTTATTAAGTTAAGATAAATATAAAAAGCCAAAAACATATTTTTCCATATTTTTCTTAGTTAAATTTGTATTTTTAAATATTTTAATTAGTTTTTAATAGTTTAAAATTCATAGAAAATAGAAAAATAATCAGAAAAATACAAAAATAGTTTTGAAAATTCTATTTTGATATTTTAGATTTTTCTAAGTCTTAATTTTATTTTTCTAGCTTTATTTCCTAATTTCTTGTATTTTAGGTAATTATTAATTAGTTAAAAATAGTTTTTAATTAATAATAATTAATTAAATAGTTGTAAAAATAATTTTCTTTTTCTATAAAGTTTCTTTTATCATTAGGTTTGTAAAAATGTATTTTTCATATCCGTAGGTATTTTTCTTCTTTATTTTCACTTTTTATTTTGTACGTTAACGTAGTTTTTATTTTAAACGCAAGTTTTAAGTTTTAAGTTTTAAACGTTCATCACTTTAAATATAGTGATAGCGTTTATTTAATATCTTTTATCTTTTTAATTTTCTTAATTTGTATTTAAGTCGCTTTATTTTATAAATTTTTTCAGTAGTGTAATATTCAATCCTAATCTTTTCCGATCACTATCATTAGTGATCATTCTATCGTCTGATCAAGTGTTTACACACCATTGAGTCTCCGTGGGACTTAACGACCCGGGAATCCACTGTATTCTCTGATCTTCATTTGCATTTGTGTCTGAGCTGTTTTAAGTCTGTTACGGTCTGCCATTCACAAGTGGCAGGCTTGTGTGATTAGACTTGACGGTTCAGCACAGATCATAACGCATAATGAGTTTCAAGGTAGTAAAATGAGTATCACGGGGGTCATGCATGTAGAGACAAACCTGCTGCACAACGTAAGATAAATCTGGGCGTGTGAAAGTAAGATACTGAAGGGCACCAGCAAGGCTGTGATATAATGTAGGGTCACTGACAGGGTCACCATCAGAACCAAGCTTGGATTCGGTATCAACAGGGGTCTTGCACGGATTACAATGTTGTATATGTGCACGCTCAAGAATTTCCTCTGCAAATTTCGACTGAGAAGGAAATAATCCAGAAGCCGAGCGCTGAGTAGAAACACCAAGAAAATAATTGAGAGAGCCCAAATCAGTCATAACAAACTCACTGTAAAGTAAGGTAATAATACGCTATAAAAGAGCTGCCGAAGAAGCAGTGACAATAATATCATCCACATATAATAAGATATAAGCAATATCAGATCCGCGCCCAAAAACAAACAAGGAGGTATCGGTTTTGCTGTGTTGAAAACCGATACGTGTAGCATTGCTGGCAAAACGCTGAAACCATGCACGGGGGGCTTGTTTAAGTCCATACAACGACTTCCGCAAGTGATATACATAATTAGGGTGAGCAGAATCCACAAACCCTGATGGCTGATGTATATACGCTGTCTCCGATAAGTGACGATGCAGAAATGCATTCTTCACAGCAAGCTGATGAATAGGCCAATCGCGCAGTACTGCAAGACTCAAGACAGTACGGATAGTAGCCGGTTTAACCACTGGACTAAAAGTCTCATCACAATCAATGCCTTGTTGTTGACTGCGACCATTTGCAACCAATCGAGCTTTATACCTGCTTTAAGAACCATCGGCATTAAACTTATGCCTGAAAAGCCACATAGAACAAACAACATTCACATTAGCTGCATGTGGCACAAGAGCCCACGTTCCGTTAGAAATCAAAGCATTATATTCATCAACCATAGCCTTTTGCCAATTTGAATCACGAAGGGCATGTATGTGAGAACGTGGAAGCGGTGAAGTAGTAGTTACATGACAATTCATACGTTCAAGAGGCTTAGAAATCCCTGCTTTTGTACGTGTGACCATGGGATGCGTATTGGTGATAGGCGAGGGCACGGTGTGAGTTGGTGCATTTGGTGGAGGCTGCGGAGTGGCTTGGGCAGGTGGTGATAAATGGTCGTGTACAGGGGACTGTGGAGAATGCAAGTATTGCGATGAAATGGATGAAGAGTTTGTTGGTATAGAGCTAGGTGTGCGGGGGGTTATTGGGCTGGGTAACGGGTCAGGTGTGGTGGGCATAGCGGCGGTCTGGTGTGGGCTGTTTATTTGCCCAGAAGTGTGGGGTGTTGGAGCGGGTTGAGGTGGGGTGGAAGACGGGGGCGGTGGAATGGGAAGCATGAGAGGTGGTAGAAAATCATAATTGGGAGGGGTGGTAGGTGTCATTGAGCCGAAGGGAAATGCCTCCTCATCAAAAATTACATGGCAGAATAAAATAATTTTATTAGTGGATAAGTCAAGGCACATATAGCCACGATGTAATGCGGGATATCCAAGAAAAACACAGGCAGTGGAGCGAGGTTGAAGCTTATGATCAAAACATATGCGAGGATAGTAAAGGCATCCAAACACACGTAAATGATCATAAGTAGGTTGTTTGTTAAAAAGCTTAGTAAATGGTATTTCGTTATTAATGGCGGTTGAGGGAAGAATGTTTAAAAGATGAACGGCCATGTTAAGGGCTTCAACCCAATAAGAGGGAGGTATGTGTGCTTGAAAAAGCAAGGTACGTGTGATATTATTAAGGGTGCGTAACATACGTTCAGATTTCCCATTTTGTTGAGAAGTTTTGGGGCACGACAACTGAAACTGTATGCCATTTTGGCGAAAAAGGTTGTGAAATCGGGTATTATCATACTCACCCCCATGGTCACACAGCAAAGCCTTAATATCGATATTAAACTGATTATTCACGTATGCACGAAAAGTAAGAAAGACATCAAACAAATCAGACTTATTAAGCAAAGGATACACCCAAACATAATGAGAAAAATGGTCCAAAAAAATAGCATAGTATTTAATACCACTCTCACTCGGAATAGGGGATGTCCATAAATCCGAGTGGATAATATCAAACACAGACGCAACATTCGACTCAGAACTAGAAAATGGAAGCTTGGTATGTTTACCTAATTGACAAGCATGACATAAAGCAGACAACTTAGATTTATTTAATGAAATAAAGCGACTAGACTCTAAGCGACGAAGCACATCTTCACCCAGATGCCCAAGGCGTCTGTGCCACGTTGTAGGACTCATAGTAAGCAAAGCAAATGAAGTGGCGGATGATGGATGTTGAGTGACAGGGTAGAGATCACCGGTACTATCACAACGGAGAAGGAGCAGGCGGGTCTGGTAATCCTTCACAGAAAAACCATAAGCATCAAATTCAATAGACACATCATTATCACGTGTAAACTGATGAACGGAAATTAAATTTTTAATAATGTTGGGTGTAACAAGAACATGGTGTAGGTGAAGAGGTTTGTGGGGTGTGTACAAAAAGCTATGGCCCGTGTTAGTCACATGTATAGGTTGGCCATTCCCAATAAATACAAATTTATATTAGCTTTGATTGCTAAACGAAGTGAGCATACCTATGTTATCAGCTAGATGAGATGATGCCCCCGTGTCCATATTCCATGCGGTTCTTGAAGAGTCATCGTCTGAAAGGCTTGTGGTAACATGGTTGCTTGAGAGTGAAACAAAGGTTGCATCGGGTACGCAAAAGAACCTGGAACAAACATACCTCCGCTGTGTTGGGCTTGTGCAACCGGGTAATGGGCCTGCTGTAATTGGGCTTGTGGAACCGGCTGGGGTGTGAGCTGAGCTGGGACTACATGGACCTGTGGTGGGGAGACAAACGATTGGGCTGGTGAAGGTATTGGGCCACAACCAGATTGAAGAATAAAGTAACCCACTTTAGGTGTATAGCATGGAACAGCAGGTATCGACGTATTAGCATAACCATAAGTTTGTTGGGCCGGTTGTTGGGCTGAGGAATTAGAAGCTGTACTGGACTGAGAAACAGACCCACGAGAACCAGAAGATGTACGATTGGTGGTATTGGTGCTATTTGACTTTCCAGGCATGAGAGAACTAGTGGAACGTGGTCTGTGATCATTAGCACCATGGACAAACTTACATCTCGCCCCATATGTACACAAACCGCGTTGAAAATTGCGACAGGCTTCTAATCCCTAAGAGCTCATGGAGTTTACTTTATCACTAGATGTGGGTGTGGCAAGGAGAACCGTGGGAGACGAGGACGTGTTATGGGACACGTTTGTAGCTATTTGCTGATGAAGCAGGTCGCTCTCTTCAAGGAGCATCATGGAGCGCATCTCATCGAACGGAGGGAGTTTTTCCCTATGACGAATGATGCGTGCAACTTCTGGGAATTTACCGCGTACCCCGTTAATGGCATAGGTAACGAGACTCGAATCGTTCACCTTAGACCCGAGGTTAGCAAGTCTATCGGCCTTTGACTTGAGTTCTTGAAAAAAATCAGTCTCGAAAAGGTTGCCAATAACCATGTTACGGATCTCGTTGCCAAGTTGAACGACACGAGCATCCTTATTATCATGAAAGAGTTCCGTGAGACGTTTCCAAACACCATTAGCCGTAGCAATATCATCAACAAGCTTAGGCGAGATAGTGAAGTAGACCCACATAACAACTAATGAATCATTGGATTCATATGACGGGCCATTAGCAGACGCGCTTTAGGAGGTAGCGTCAAGATGATGGAGCACATCATATGCTTTGCAAAATCGTTTAAACAACGAGCTCCAAGAGTTGTAGTTTAATTTGTCTAGATCAAGGGGGTGGGGATGCATGCCCTGATACTAGCGATCGAATATGCTCGATCGATTGGTTGCTTCGGGTTAGGAGATCCCGTCATGATGCTATGACAAGGTGTTGGGTTCAGTAAGTACCCAAACCCCTTAATCTAGGATTTGAATAGAAAATAGCCCAAGTGTTTAATCCGTTAACACAAACAGGTCACTGAGTGCATAGTCTCTCAGTGAGTTGTCTTCAGGATACTCAGTATGAGGCAAAGAAGAAGTCTCTCCACTCAGTAAGGCGGAACTTAAAGGGTGAAGACTGAGTCAAGAAGAAGATGATGGATTCAGTGAGTGATGACAATAACTCACTGAATCCCCAAGATTCCTCTCCAACTTCTTACACTGAAGACAAACTGAAGTAGAAGACTGAAGGATGTAAAGACTGAAGAAAGAGCGGGACAAGGCGGGAAAAGGTTGAATCAGATAAGACGAAGTCCTTATCAACCAAAGTCAACTTTCCCTGAATGGCAAAAGATCAGGCTCAGTGTCATCACTGAACTTAGGAAAGTAGTCTTGTCTCTTACCTAGAATAGTCTTTGTAAACAGAGACAAAATACATCAGTATTTTGTCTTCTGTATGATGTCAGTTTGTCACTTAGGAAAGAGTCAAATATCATACATGTATAAATAGCATAAGAGATGGAGTGAAAAGGTTAAGCTTGTGAATTGTAAAAACACACATACACGCAAGCCATCTTTTCACTCCTCCAAATACAACTTAGTTCCTGAGATAGCTCAGTGAGCTCTAAGAGTTGTGCTCAGACTTAGCCTGAGCTTAGAGAGGAGTCACCCAACTTTGTCATTTCAATCCCAAGTACTATTCCGCAAGTACTTGGGTAACGTATTCTTTGTGGATTTATTTCTAATAAGAATATGATGTTGAAAATTACTTAGTGTGCTTTTCTTATGTTAATTTCAGTCATAGTTCACTATTAACTTGTTTTATAAACTTAAGCTGTTTTAAACGATAGTGAACGGGGAACAACAAGTGGTATCAGAGCAAGGCTAATTATAAAACTCGTTTTTAGGCCGCTCTAAAAGTTTTTAAATTAGGATCCTAAATGGCTGAAATTGATGTACCCCAACTAGTCGATAAAAAGGGTGGAACCTTATTATATCAAGTGTATAAATGAAGGTCCATTTGTCCCAAAGACTGCTGAAGGGTTGCCCAAACCTGAAGCTCAGTGGACCCAGGATGAAAGGAGAGTGGTCAACCAGGACCAAAGACTCAAAAGTATCATAATATCTTGTCTTCCTGACGATATTATGAAGTCTGTTATAAGCTGTAGTACTGCTAAGCAAACCTGGGATGACCTAGTTCATAGTCATGAAGGACCATCTGATACCAAGGAAAATAGGATAATGGACCTGAAACTTGAGTATAACACCTTCAGGGCTAAGGACTCAGAAACTCTCTCTCAAACTTACACCAGATACAAAACTCTTTTAAATGAACTTTCAAATGATGGTGTTAAGTTGTCCAAGCATGAAATCAATGTTGGTTTTGTAAACAGTCTCCCTGAGAAGTGGTTGAATTTCTCTCAGGGACTTAGGAATGCTAATCATATCCAAAATCTTGAGCTTCCTGAAATTTATGGGAAATTTTTCTATGAGGAAAACCTCATCAACAGACGATACCCTGACTTAAAGAAGTCTCAGGAAGTCAAGAAGTCCCTGACCACTACCTCATCGACAATATCAACTGCTTTCTTTTCTAACAATGTAGTTCAAGATTTCCAAGAAAACTCAGATGATGAGCCTGATGAGAGATCAAGTGAGGAGTACCTAAATGACCTGAATGTTGAATTTCAGGAAATGGCACTCCTTGCTAACTCTCGAAGGTTTATAAAAAGAAACAAATGTTTTTCAACTGCTAAAGCAACTGAAGACACTGAATGCTATAAGTGTCATAAAAGAGGCCATTTTGCAAAAGACTGTTTTTCAAAAACAACTTCTGAACCCTCTTACAAACCATCAGGATCTAATCAGTCTTCAGGCTTTAGCAAATTTCAACCAAAAATCTATCAGTCTCATCAAAATGTTCAAAACAAATCTGATCTTAACAAAACCATTGATTATTAAGCTAAGTATAAGAAAGCAAAAGCTAAGCTTGCATTGCTTGAGGCCAGTCCCTCAGAAACAAAAAAAAATGTTCAATCTGTGCAGGGTAAGAACAAAGGCCTCGTTGCTGAAACCTTTGACTGGGATGAAGAGCCAATCTCATCGGATGATGAAATGGTACATGTCAGTGCTCTGATGGCTCTCTCAGAAAAAGACAAGTTAGCTGTTGGGAAGAATCATGCTAGGAACGGGGAATGGGTCAACATCACAATGAAGAAGGTAAACACTTTACTTTCTATAGATAATGACTCTGATTGGCAGTCTTATATGAATTATCTAAATGTAGACCTTAAGTTTGTAGAAGAGCAAAGACTGAATCTTTTTTCTAAGTACAACAAGTTAAGTTTTGAATTGAATAAGTGTAGGGATGAATTGATTATTTTAAAACAAGCTAAGCTTGAGGCTGTCACTTTGCAAATTCAAAACACTGAACTAGTTAAAAGAAATCAGAATCTTCAAGATGAACTTAAAAAGGCAAATGATATTCTTAATAGTTGGACTGCTAAGAATCCCAGGGTCTTTGATGCTGTGGGAGCCCCCAGTAGCAAGAAGAGAGTCATAGGTGAAGATCATCTCCCTGACTCTCTCAACAAAGACCAGTCTCCTAAGCCATTTGTGTCTGGTGGCATGATTACAAATATGTTGGCTGATCCCAATTCCAGTGATTGGATTGAACGAGTTAATCCTGAGAGTAAGCTTCCAAATTTCGATTCTGGAAGGATTCTAGAGCCTGAAAGTCAAGCTCTAAAGAGCATGCTTGGACTCCCTGATGTGCCCAGTAGTACTGAACATATCTCTGAGTCTGAAGCAGAATCTCAAGCACCGCTTCCACCACTGAAACCTCTTCAGGGTGCTGCTCCAAGCTCTGAGCTTACTCCACTACAATTCAATCCTCATTCACCAAAAGAAAGGTCTGGACTTGGTAGAACCATCCTACAAAGACAAGAAAAACTAATTCAACAAGAGTCTACTCCTACTGAGACTTCAACATCCTCTGTCCCTACTGAAGCTGACCAAATCCAGCAACTGACTGAACTTGTGAGGAAGCTTACTGAAAAAATGGAATCCATTGAAAAGGTCCCTGAACCAATCAAGGAGACAAAGTCAGCTTCCTACAGTTCCTTAAAGTCTAAGTCAACCTCCAAAAACAAACAAAAGTGTGAGCTGTGTCATTACACCAGCCATACCACTGACAACTGCTATAGAATCCTTTTTTGCATGATCTGCAAAAAGGATGATCACAGGACTGCAGATCATCTACAGTATGTCAGTCAAGCAAACTATACCAAAGTTGGTCATCAGTATGCTTCATCCTCCAAAACTGCTCCAAAGAATAGAGCAAAACCTTTTCCTCTGTGCCCTCACTGTGGGTTTAATGATCATCATCAGGATGATTGTCTCATGAATACATGCTGTGATATATGCGGTAATCCAGCTCATGAGACATCCCAACATGATAGTGACATTCATGCAAGGAGAAATTCCAAACAACCCAGAGTCACTGAGTCATCCTCAGCCTCTAAATGCAAAACCTGTGGTAGCACCATGCACACAACTATTGACCATGAGTCGATTGCAAATTTCAAAGAGACCTTGAGATCCAAGCCCACTAGTAAGTGGGTCACGAAGAGAAACTAATTCAGTTTACTACTTGTGCAGAGACATGCCAGGGAGCCTATTTGGCATCTAGACAGTGGATGCTCAAGAAGCATGACTAGTGTGAAGGAATATCTGCACAAGTATGTAAAGGAACCAGGGCCCAAGGTAGTATTTGGTGATAACTCATCATGTCCCACTGAAGGTTATGGTTCAGTAAACTGCAATGGAATAGTTTTCTCTAGAATAGCATATGTCAATGGTCTCAAATACAATCTCATCAGTGTCAGTCAACTATGTGATGCTAAATACATTGTACAATTCAATGATAAACAAGGTACCATTTTCAATGCAAACAAGAAAGTTGTGTTGATAGCTCCTAGGAGAGATGATGTTTATGTGCTAGACATGTCAACACTCTCCCAAGATGGAACGTGTCTCTTTGCTAAAGCCACTGAAACTATCAATTGGCTATGGCATAAGAGACTCTCACACTTAAACTTCAAAAACCTCAACAACTTGGCAAAACAAAACAAGGTCCTTGGCTTACCATTACTAGTTTTTGCAAAAGACAAACCATGCTCTGCCTGTGAAAAAGGTAAACACCACAGAGCATCATTCAAAACCAAACAAAATTTCTCCATCAAAAGCTGCCTTCACCTCCTGCACATGGATCTCTTTGGACCTGTCAGTCCCAGATCAATCCAGCATGAGAAGTATACACTGGTCATTGTTGATGAGTT
This sequence comes from Chrysanthemum seticuspe, assembly GCA_019973895.1. Taxonomy (NCBI): domain Eukaryota; kingdom Viridiplantae; phylum Streptophyta; class Magnoliopsida; order Asterales; family Asteraceae; genus Chrysanthemum; species Chrysanthemum seticuspe. The sequence goes on from BPTQ01000008.1 coordinate 137,685,824, forward strand.
CTCAAGATACACTTGGGTATACTTTCTTTCCAAGAAGAGTCAGGCAGCTGATACAATAATGTCATTCATCAGGAAGATAGAAAACCAGAATGACATTACTGTTAAACAAATCAGAACTGACAATGGTACTGAGTTCAGAAATCAAGAGCTTGAGAGTTTCTGTGATGAAAAAGGAATTTCTCAAAATTTCTCATCTCCATATACCCCTGAACAAAATGGGGTTGCTGAAAGGAAAAACAGAACCCTCATTGAGGCTGCTAGAACCATGTTAAATGGCTCAGCCCTCTCAAAGCATTTCTGGACTGAAGCAGTCAAAACTGCCTGTTACACTCAAAGCAGGTCAATCATTGTCAAAAGACATAATAAAACCCCATATGAGATTTTCAAAGGAAGACTTCCTAACATCAGCTATTTTCATGTATTTGGATGTTCTGTGTTCATTCATAAGCACAAGGATCATCTAGGCAAATTTGATGCAAAAGCTGATGATGGATACTTCTTAGGCTACTCACTGATCTCCAAAGCCTTCAGGGTTTTTAATACAAGGAGACAACAAGTTGAGGAAACCTTTCATGTCACCTTTGATGAAAGTACTGAAAGCATCAGGTTCACCAACACCTCGGTGGAGGAAATGGGAATTGATAACTCATCAAGATATCCTTATGATGAGTACAACACTGAATTCAATTCCTCATATCAAGATGATGCTGACATCTCATATTATGTCTTACCTCACAACCTACCCCAACCAACCATCAGTGAGCTCATTGATAATCAGTCAGTCCCTGCTGGGATAGGAAACACTGATTCAAATGATCAGGAACCTGTATCTTATGAATCTCACCCTGAACAAGACATCTCTACAGATGTTCTAAATGATTCTGTGACTCTTGCACCTGAACTCACATTTGATCACCCAGTGACATCATCAAGCTCAGATCCCAGACCACAAAGTAAGTGTACAAGAACTCAGGATATTGAGCTTGTAAACATCATTGGTGAACCCACTGAGGGCATGCTCACTAGAAGAATGGCTGCTAGTCTAACTGCAGCCTCAGCCAATGAATGTCTATATGCTGATTACCTATCAGAAATAGAACCCAAAAGTGTCACTGAGGCTCTAAAATACCCAAGCTGGGTTCAGGCTATGCAAGAAGAACTGCAACAGTTTGATAAAAACAAGGTCATGACCTTGATCAAATGTCCTCAGGATGTAGTAGTCACAGGAATGAAGTGGGTTTTCAGAAACAAAACTGATGAAAACGGCACTGTCATTAAAAACAAAGCCAGACTTGTAGCCAAAGGTTACAGTCAACAAGAAAGCATTGACTATGATGAGACATTTGCTCCTGTTGCAAGAATGGAAGCCATCAGGATCTTCCTTGCATATGCAACATACATGAACTTCAGGGTCTACCAAATGGATGTTAAAAGTGCATTCTTAAATGGTGATCTCAAGGAAGATGTGTATGTTCAGCAACCTCCTGGCTTTGAGAGTAGCGAATTCCCTGACTATGTCTGCAAGCTTGACAAAGCCCTTTATGGACTTAAACAAGCTCCCAGAGCATGGTATGAGACTCTCTCAGCCTTCCTGATACAAAACAAGTTTGTCAGAGGAAAGATAGACAACACACTGTTTGTCTATAGAACTCAACAGGATGTGATTCTAGTCCAAGTGTATGTTGATGATATCATCTTTGGCTCAACAAACTACAAACTTTGCAAACAGTTTGAAAAACTGATGACAAAGAAGTTTGAGATGAGCATGATGGGAGAACTCACATACTTTCTTGGACTACAAATCAGGCAAACTGATAAAGGAATATCCATCAGTCAAGAGAAATACACCAGAAATCTCTTGAAGAAATATGAGATATCTGACTGTGCCTCAGTGAAGACACCAATGGTCCCACCTAACAACCTTGGACCTGATCTCACTGGAAAATCAGTCAATCAAACCCATTTCAGAGGGATTGTTGGCTCACTGATGTATCTAACCGCTACTAGACCAGACATACAATTTTCAGTCTGTCTAATAGCAAGATATCAGTCCAATCCCAAAGAATCTCACCTCACTGCAGCCAAAAGAATACTCAGGTACCTGAAAGGAACCCCAAACCTTGGACTCTATTATCCAAAATGCTCAGGGTTTGATCTCAAGGGTTACTCTGATTCTGATTATGCTGGCTGCAACATGGACATAAAAAGTACCTCAGGGTCCTGTCAATTTCTTGGAGGAAAACTGGTTTGTTGGAGTGCAAAGAAGCAACAATCAGTGGCTATGTCCTCAGCTGAAGCTAAATATGTAGCTGCAGCAGGATGCTGTGCCAATGTATTATGGATGAAAAGTCAACTCAGTGACTATGACATCCATTACAAAATGGTGCCCATCTTCTGTGATAACACTAGTGCTATTGCAATCTCCAACAACCCTGTCCTCCACCAAAGAACCAAACACATTGATATCAGATATCACTTCATCAGGGATCACATAATGAAAGGAGACATAGAACTTCATTTCATCCCTACTGAATATCAACTGACTGATATCTTCACCAAACCCTTGGACGAACCTACCTTCAGGAGACTGAAAGCTGAATTGGGAATGGTTGACATTGAAAGTCAAGTATCAGAAAACCAATCTCAGTAAGTTCTCTGAAATGGTCCATCCTCCCTGAATATCCAAAACCAACCTCTCACTGAATAAGTAAGACTCATTCAGGGTCCCTGACACTTGACAAAGAGCATTGAATGAGTAACTAAATGATCTAAGTATCAGTTACTTAAATGTCCTAGGTTGGTAACTTAGCCAATTTAATAAAGGAATATATGTCTCTTTGTCTTACTGTCATCCCACTTGGCATTTAATGCCTCTCACAAAAAAATTATCAAATTGATATTTTGTCTCTGCAAAAGTGCACTTTTACTGTGCACTGCAACTGTTCCCTTGAAAAATAGGATTTTACTGCGGGTAATGGAGTGGTAGCATTAAATGGGAAATTCAAACGTCTTTCAAAAACCAACTCTTAATATTCCCATTTGTGCACAAAACACCCCTCTTATCACTCTATAAATACCCTCTTCCAACACAAACAAACACACACAAATCTTTTCTGCAACAAAACTCTGTCAAAATCATTTTTAAAATTCAAAAACATTTGTGTGTGCTCAAAAACTCTTAAAACCTCTTTTGGAAAACCCTTCTTGTAAACATTTACAAAAGTTTTTCATCACAAACTTGAGAGATCAAAAAACAACTTTGATTATTCTATTCAAAATATTTTCAAAACCCTAAAATATTTCATATGGAAATGGCTAGAACACAATCTCTCCAGTTTGCTTCTCAGTGGGTAGGGGATCTTACTAACGTTGAATTTAAAATAAATAATGTCATAGGAAATTTTGAATATCCTGAAAATGTCCCAACCTATAAAGACATTATAAAAATTTTATTCAACTGCCCACTCAAAACGGCCTTTGTAAAATGTCCCTCAGTAGTGTACCCAAACTACCTCAGGGAGTTTTGGGCTACAGCTAGAGCCTTTGACCCGACACCTTCTACTAATGAGAATAACCTTAGACCTCTCAGGGAGTATCTCATCAGGTTCAGTCTAAATGGGGGGAAACAACACACCCTGGATTACAAAACGTTTTGCACATCAACAGGGTTAGACTATAACAAAGGTGCTTATGTCGCCCATCCTGAACCCTCCACAGTGAAGGATGGGTTAAAACAAATCGTTTTAGATCCAACTTTTTTGGACAAGACCCCAGTCACTAAAAGCTCATTCCCCGTGGCTTGGAGGATCCTCTTCACTTTTGTGATTCCGGTCCTCGGCGGGAACCACTCATCCACTGAACAAGTTAACTCTATTCAGTTGATGATGGCATACTGCTTGATGAATGGGGTCACTGTCGACATTGGGGAGATCATTTACAGTGATCTCGTAACGAAGCTACAGAGCAAAACTAGGACGAAGTACGTTTCGTATCCTAGGTTTGTCTCTTGTGCTCTGCAATCGTTACTGGGTTCAAATTATACTCAGGATGAAAAATTTGGAAATTTACCTGGCATCCTGAGCCCTTCAAATTTTCAAAAGGACCCATCCCTCATCACTCCCATTGAATTGACGGCTCACATGATTGCTGTAAACAATCAAAGTGGATCAGTGTCTCCAAACCCTGCTCCTAAAAAGAAAAAAGGGAAGTCTCAGACTAGGACTAAGACTAAACCAAAGTCTCAGGGCCCTGAGGCTTCAGGAGCACAGCCTAAGAGGCACAAAAAGCCCGAGACCAAAAAGACACCCACTGACCAGGCAACAACCACCCCAGTGACAACGAAGGACACTGATACATCACAGTCAGTGCCCTTGGTCACACCTACTTCTCCCCAAGATCCAGAGGGAAACAAACAACCCGCTGGTAGGGGAGCGCCTTCCACAACGCCCAGTGATGACATTAGCAAATCCAAGCCTTTGTCTGAGGGCACACTGATCTCTCCCAAAGACTCAGAGGGAATCAAACAACCCGCTGATAGGGATACAACTATCATTGACTCTGCTAAAGGCACTGGGAAACGCCCACCAGTGTCTCAGGGGTCACTGGGGGACAAAGACTCGGAGGGAAAGGAACAACCCGCCGATACGGAACCCACAACCAATCCTGACTCCAGCGAAGACACTGGGAAACGCCTACCAGTGTCCGAGGGGTCAACGGGGGACAAAGACTCAGAGGGAAACATACCACCCGCTGATATGGAACCCAACACCAACCCCTGGTTAACTGTTGCTGATGTCACTGGGATATTATTCTCTGAAGATGAGCTTGCTGAGACTGATGATGAAATCTTATCAGCTGGAAAAGAAATGGACGCTGAGGTTCAAGCTGAACAAGAGCCTCAGCCTGATCCACAGGAGCATACTGAATCACCAGTCAAGCCTGACAATAATGACTCCTCTTCATCCACTGATGAATTTGAAAGATTTGATAATGTTCTCCCACTCACTGAAAGACAGCTAGTTCAGTGGATCACCAAAGCTTCAAGAAGGTTATATTCTGGGGTCACTGACACATTGTGGGAGCAACACACTGAGGCTGCTGCGAGTTATGCTGATCTAAAGGCTGAGGTACATGGCTTTGATGAAAATGTTCATGAGCATAGGGATCTGATGTATGACAACATTTACCGACTGGATGAAAACATGGCTAAATTCCTCAGGCATCTTCAGGGTGTAGGTACCACGATAGATGAAATCAGGGAGTTTGTCAAAGAAGACCCAACACTCAACTCTAAAGTGCTGGAGGCTACTGAGGAGCACTTGAAACAATCCTCAAACCTCACTGAACTGCTCAATATGCTCAAGTCTGCAAATGTTCAGGGTCTTCCATCCTCAGTCCAGTCTCTTCAAACTACATTGGACTCTTTGAATACGCAGGTGGCTACTTTGGCTCAGGCATCCTCATCTCTGGCCTGGAATCTTGGGCCCCGAATGACAGCCCTGGAGGTTTCTCAGGCTAATTTGGAAACTAAAGTCACTGGTATTCAATCTGACACTTCAGACATCAAGGCTATGATCTCAGAAATTTATCAGGCCTTCAAGGGTCAAGCTGCTCAGCCCCCTTCAGCACCCACTCCAACTCTTGCCCTCACTGAGGCTCCGGCAACAGTTGAGGGGGAGAATATTGCTGAAGAAACTCCTTCTCACACTGAGGGGGAGCCAACACCAACAGTATCAGTGGCTCAAATCTCATCATCCCCACCAGTCTCAGCAACACCGATCTCATCAATCCCACCAACAACATCAGCTACAACAACACTGACAGTAATCACTCCAATAACAACAACACCACCACCCCTGGTAGCAACTTCATCTTCCTCAGGCCAGGACAAAGGAAAAGGCAAGATGGCAACTTCTGAGCATGAGAAGATTCCCTATAAAATCGGCGATACTGAATACCTGCTCACACCACAACAGCTGAGTAAACACCTTGCTAAAGAAGAAAAAAGGTTGAAACAAGCTGAGGAAGAGAAAAGGAACAGAAAAGCTCTGGAAAAGGTTGTCGCCGAAGAAGCTGAGAACATGGGATTAGATCCAAGCAAACTTCAAAAGGGTCAGGCAGGGCAAAAGTTCAAGGAAGCTCAGGCGGCTCAGATGGCTGCAATGAAAAAGCAGCTGGAAGAAAAGAAGAAGAAAACTGAAGCTCTCAGGCAAAGCAGAATTGAGGAGTACAACTGGACAATGACAAGCCGAAGGCTTCCTGAAAAGATCACAGATGTCAGAATCATCCCCAATACCAAACCACTGGCCATGAACGTTTATAGAGAGGTCTATAAAAGACACTTCGAGGTCCATGATCCCCTCAAATTCACAGACTTTGGGATCAATGAACTTGATGAGCTTGGTCCAATCATTGAAAAGAAGAAGAATGCGGTGGTTAAGGACCTGATGAAAATGCTCAGCAAAAGATATGAAAGACTGAGAGATTGTCCAGCTCAGCTGGGAATTCAGCCCGCCTTAACTGCACCTCAAGAATCTCAACCACAATCATCCACTGGTAAAAGGAAGAGAGTTGAGTTCCAACCTGAGATTAAAGTGCCTGGACTGGAGTGTAATAGGGAGCTGCCTGAAGGGGTTAAATTTGTGAACTGTCTAGTGATAGAGAAGCCTGAAAGAGGGCTATTCCACATTGATGTCTATGGAAACCCTGCTTTTCAAAGATGTAGTGATATTGATCAGGCTGGTGTGGCTGCAATGCTGAGCTATATACCAGTGGCCTCTCAAATTCAAACCCCAGCAACACATCAGGTTCTGCCAAGACCTGAATGCCAAGATAAGAGACCATCCTGACAGAGAAACACTCATCACCAAAAAGGTCAAGCTTGAAGCATTGGGAATCCATCTGGATTGACATCATTTTGTGTTTATCTTTTGTACTAGTGATAGGAACTATGTAATCTGATCAATAAACGATGTATGTTTTATTCATTTACTCAGTGTTCCTTATTGTATTCATTAGTACATTCAGTGTAAGAAGAAGCCTCTTGCTCACTTACACTGATCAACCACTTAGGCTATTTGTATATCCAAATAGGGGGAGACTGTTGGGTTCAGTAAATACCCAAACCCCTTAATCTAGGATTTGAATAGAAAATAGCCCAAGTGTTTAATCCGTTAACACAACCAGGTCACTGAGTGCATAGTCTCTCAGTGAGTTGTCTTCAGGATACTCAGTATGAGGCAAAGAAGAAGTCTCTCCACTCAGTAAGGCAGAACTTAAAGGGTGAAGACTGAGTCAAGAAGAAGATGATGGATTCAGTGAGTGATGACAATAACTCACTGAATCCCCAAGATTCCTCTCCAACTTCTTACACTGAAGACAAATTGAAGTAGAAGACTGAAGGATGTAAAGATTGAAGAAAGAGCGGGACAAGGCGGGAAAAGGTGAATAAGATAAGACGAAGTCCTTATCAACCAATTTCAACTTTCCTTGAATGGCAAAAGATCAGGCTCAGTGTCATCACTGAACTTAGGAATGTAGTCTTGTCTCTTACCTAGAATAGTCTTTGTAAACAGAGACAAAATACATCAGTATTTTGTCTTCTGTATGATGTCAGTTTGTCACTTAGGAAAGAGTCAAGTATCATACATGTATAAATAGCATAAGAGATGGAGTGAAAAAGTTAAGCTTGTGAATTGTAAAAACACACATACACGCAAGCCATCTTTTCACTCCTCCAAATACAACTTAGTTCCTGAGATAGCTCAGTGAACTCTAAGAGTTGTGCTCAGACTTAGCCTGAGCTTAGAGAGGAGTCACCCAACTTTGTCATTTCAATCCCAAGTACTATTCCGCAAGTACTTGGGTAACGTATTCTTTGTTGATTTATTTCTAATAAGAATATGATGTTGAAAATTACTTAGTGTGCTTTTCTTATGTTAATTTCAGTCATAGTTCACTATTAACTTGTTTTAAAAACTTAAACTGTTTTAAACGATAGTGAACGGGGAACAACAGTTAGTTACGATTTTGACATGATGTTGGCACTGTGTCTTGCAGGGATAAAACAATTGTATTTCTCACTTTACAAGAGCATCAACCAAGAGGCCAAAAGCTTGGCCTAAGACCTTTTACTTTGAATGCTACAGGTTGAAGAAGAATATTTTTCTTATTAATTTAGGTGTGCAACTTTCTGGAATTGTTTTGGACCAGCGTACTTTCATTCCAACATCGATTGTAAGTTCCACAATCTTTTCCTTCGGTTCCAGTTTTGATCTTGTACCCGCATTAACTTGTCAAGATAACATGGAAACTGGTGAAGGAGATGGAAATGTCAATGAGCATGTATAACTATCAGATTCATTCATGAGCTCTAAACCTTTAAATATTCTGAGCAAGATGTAAAACCTCTAATTAAAAGGATACAGAACACCTAAGTGTTGTAAGAGAGTGTTAAATATATTAAATAGAAATGTATTAGTATTTTGTAGGGAGACTG
>BPTQ01000008.1:137694420-137705415 GCA_019973895.1 Chrysanthemum seticuspe
GATCCTTTAATCACCAAAGTACTTGCTCTCTATGACACAGCACAACAGAGTGAAACAGAATGCCTATCTGAAGGCCACACACTTAATGATTCAGTATCGATCAATCAGAACAACTCAAATAAGTCACTCTTAATGTCTGCAGATGATGCTAAGAATGTGGAATGCACCAGTGAGCCGTTTCAACATCTCAGTCAGCTTCTCAAATTACTCTTATCCACAACCATGGATCGAACAAGTTGTGCCATTCTTCGTCAGGATTTTCCCACTTTAACAAGAACTGTTTTGCTTAACCTAGAACGACTGAGGTTTCAAATTACCAAAGAAAAGCTCTCAACGGATGATTCTCATGCTGCTCTCCAAACCATCGTCAACCAATTTCAGCCACTTACCCGGGAAGAATACTCCTCAGATTTTGATAATATCATGACTGGAATGTCTTTCAAGAAGCACACGGGAATGGAAATTCATGAGTTCAGAAACTCATTTATTCAACTTATGAGTAATATGGAAACATACATCGAGGAAGCTGCTAAAGAGAATAACAAGCTGAAGGAACTAAATGAGTGTCAAGAGTGTCCATGGAACAATGATAACGTGTCATGCTTCATTCCAGTTGAACCAGCAGAAGACACTGATTGCGGAATCTCAGTTGTGATGGAATAGGATGAAGAGAACAGCACTGATCTCAAATTCTCAGAGTCAGAAAAGGTATCAATCAACAAGGTACATGACTCTTATCCTGAACATAACAATGTGGAATCAATCTTTGTCTTGTCTGAATCTAATGCAAGTAACTTGATTGAAAAAAGGGTATATGATGAGCTTTCAAACAAATTTTTAATTCTTGAAAAACACTGTATCTCTTTGCAAATTGAAATACAACATAAGAATGAAATGTTTTATGCAAAAAAACAGTGTAGTAATCTGGAACTTCCAGAATTTAGAGAATTTTTTGAAATTAATCAGTTAAAATCCCAGATTCAGGACAAAGATTCGACCATAAGAAATCTGAAATCGCTTCTTTCAGAAGCCCAGAAATATGACTGTCATGAGATGAGTGATACACTAGAATCTAGAAATTCTGAACTAGCTCTATGTGTGTCCAAACTTCTAAGAGAAAATGAGCATTTAAGAAAGAACCTTGAGGAAACAAACTCTAAGTTAGTCAATCAATCTAACCTCTTGATGAAAGATATTGATGATCTCAAAGCACAAATTCAGGATAAGATCTTCAATATTGTTGCCCTAAAAAATGAGCTCAGGAAGTATGTTGGAAATAGGATGAACACTAAGTTTGCAAAACCTTCAACTTTGGGAAAGTCAACTGTTCAGAACCACTTGAAACGAACAGCTATTAAACAACCTAATGCCTTTAGGTCTGAAAGAGCTAAACCATTGAAATCTAAGCTTACATCCCAAGTTGATAATAAGTCTGTTTTGTCAAAACCAATCACTTCATTGCCTAGTTCAGATATGATGAATCCCAAGCATAGGACTAATGGTCATCACCCACAAATCAGAAATGCAATAAGCTTAACTAGGTCTCATGCAAAACATCGTCTGACAGATCAATCCCCTAAGAAATTCTCTGATCACAAAAGGACAAATAGTCAAAACAAGGGTGTGCACTCATTTAGTTCAACTCACTGTGGCTTCAAATGGATTCCCACTGGCAGATTATTTAAGTTTACAGGACTTAAACGAACTTACATCCCTAGATCATGCCTCAAATGGATTCCTACAGGTAAACTTTTCAAGAATGTAGAGTCTAATATAGGGATGAGCACGGTACCGGTCCCGTACCGATCCCGTACCGAATAGTGGTACCGATTTTTTCCCGAGCATAAATTAGTGGTACCGGTACCGTACCGAACGGGATTCGGATATCGGTACCGGTATCGGTACCGGTACCGGTACCGGGAAATCGGGTTTTTCCCGCTTTTTACGGGAATTTCCCGATTTGGTACCGGTCCCGTACCGAATTAGTGGTCCCGAATTTTTTTTCACCTTATTTCGTAGTCCCGGTACCGTACCGTATTTCAAGAATCGGTACCGTTTCGGTACGGTACCGGTACGGTTCCGGTTCGGTTCCGGGATTCGGTTCGAAATGCTCATCCCTAGTCTAATAGGATCTCCATTAATGATAAGTCTGTATTATACTGTGATGCATCCAAATGTGAGACTAATCATGTCACTAACTCTTCTATGTACAAATCTACATGTGCTTCCAGTACAATGTGCTCTCAGTCCTTTTCAGGTACAATGCTCAACTCAATCAGGAACTTCATGACTTGGTTCCCATCAGAAATGAACATAGCTCATTCAGGAGCTATAGCGTGCAACAGTTGATGCACTACTTACTTTGACTCCTATTCATCTTGAATCAGGACTCGTTCATCCATATCTTTGTATAAATCAAGTTTCTTTAAAAAAAAAAAAAATGTGTTTTTCTTATATCATGTTTAAATTTTTTAAATTTATAATTTTATCATGTTTTTCCTATCTAATAAAGAATATTTTCACTGTTATCGATAACATCTACGGTCCTAGAAATGTCATTCAATAATGGCACGGGATCATAGATGAAGTTCGAACAATTGAAATATTCTTGTTTCTTTTTATCGGGGTAAACTTATGTCAATCAATGTTCTTTGATGACCTTGATTGAGGGGGAGATTGTGTATATGTTTTTCTTATGCCATTGGCTTCTGTGCTGGTTATAATGCTTGCTCGTTTGTAAATTAAGGTCGTGTTTTGCCTTTGTAACTATATGGTTATGGTTTTGTTCTGTAGGTTGTGATCGTATATTGCTCATGTGATTATCATTGTGTACCTACATATTAAGTGCCTAGCTTAGATTTAAATGCTTATATGTCTAAATGTTTAATTGATTCATGGTGATCAGTGTGATAATCTATGCTAGTGGCTTAGCCTATAATCCGCGTTAGCAACTTACCACTCGTTCATCAATACCATAGGGACCAAACTTGCCATATAGTGAAAGTCATGTTGCACTAGCGACTTACCTAATCTCATGTTAAAACCATAAGGACCAATTGTGTCATACTGTCAAAGTTAGTTGGTTTACCCCTAGCGAATTGCCACTTAGCGAGTTACCATCTCTTTGTCTCAAAAAGTTTTTTTTCTTCGTTTTTCTCTTCCTCGTCATTGTGCTCATCATAGCGACTTAGCAAGAGGTTTGCATCTAATCCCTCTCATCTTTGTTCCCTTAAGCATTTGGGTTAAGTTACTAACTTGTCTTTATATCCAGATCCTTTCGAGCTCGTGAGTTGTGATTATTTGTCTCTCGCTTAGGTTCGATTTTTCATGTAATCGTGTGTTTGTTGCTAGTATAATGATTGAACGGGTTCAAAATGTTTGGAATATATTGCTTGGAATATATTGTTTGGAATACATTGATGTATGGTTAAGAGGATTGGACTGTTGGGTTTAGGTTAGAAGTGTTCTTGCTGGCGATTTAAATTGTTCTTGGTAGCGACTTAGTTTGAATGTTCCTCATAGCGAGTTAGTGTTCAACTTAGCGACTACGTTTCAGTAGCGAATTAGTTCACCATATTCTAGCGACTTGGTTAGCGAGTTAGTAGTTAGCGACTTGTATTTACAAGTTAGCGAATTAGTAACATTAGCGACTTAGTTAACGAATTGGTAGCGACTTGGGTGTGTTACTGTTCATGGCGACTTGTATTTACAAGTTAGCGAATTAGTTACCTAGCGACTTAGTTGACTGGTTTGTAGCGACTTGTTTTAGGTACTGTTCATGGCGACTTGACTTTACATGCTAGCGAATTAGCATAGCGACTTAGAGTGCTAAACTTTTAGCAACTTGTCTGTGGCTCTAGATGACGACTTGTCTTTACAAGTTTGCAACATTATTCACTTTCTTGTTGCGAATTAGTCTTGGGGTCAAGGGTTATTAAAATTTTCAAAGGTTTAGTGCTAAAGATGATCTCACTCTCACAACACTTGGGATCTCCTAAATTCGACTTGTTGAATCAACATACTCTATGTAATCTGTTATGACATCTCTGCTTAGGCAAAAGGTACTTGGTTTCTCTCACGACTGCCAAATGTTACTTTTGCCTCATACATATTTGTTATATCACTTCTACATGTGTATCTTGGCTCATGTCATGATCACTTTGAAATGCACTCTTTTGCCCTTTTATCCCTTATAAGCTCATCATGTGATTATTTATCTATATGACTATACTTCATTGTAATATCTCAATTATGTATGTTATCATATATTTGAAAGTTGTCATATATTTGTAATCTTTGCCACTCTATCTTTCTCCGTATGTGTTTTGGGGACTTCTTCAGAGTTACTACTTCTATGTCATAAGGGTGCTCTCAATGCTGTCTCACTTACCATTTATCATCTAACCTGTTCCCATTCATTACTGTTGATTGTATGATTACTCAGAACATCAATGGCAAGTTCAATCCCAGAAAAGAGCGCTACCCCTTCGGCATCATCCAAAGTTCTTTCAGACGAAGAAATCCTTCCCAGGAGTCAATGGGCTGTTATTGGAAAAAGCAACTGTTATGTGGACCTACAAAGGCTTCAACAAAATCCGATACTCAAAGTTTCTATTGACATCCTCAAAAACACAAACTTCTTCGGAGCAATTACCAAGCAATGCTCAATTCCAACCATTTACATTCAACAATTCTGGAACACCGTTCAATGGAACAAAATCACAGCACAATACTCCTGCAAACTGGATGATATGGAGTTCACAATTGATTCTGATATTCTGAGCAAGGCTCTTGGAATCACACCATGTAACCCTGACTTTCGATCTGAATCTCCACCTGGTGCTGACGATTTGATTGTCTTTCTAATTGGATTGGGTTATCAGAACAGTATCTCAAGAGCATCTGACATCATCACTGGACACATGTATCAACCCTGGAGAGCTATTACAACAATTCTTAACTTGTGCTTATCTGGCAAAACATCAGGGTTCGATAAAGTGAGAATCCCTATCTTGCAAATCCTATGGGGAATCGTTAATAGGGTTGATGTGAATGTTTCAGATCGTATTTGGGAAGAATTTTCGTTATCAATGAACACATTCATATCTGACAGAATCAATTTCCAGAACAAAGCTCAAGGCCGAAAGAAACAAAACAAGCTTGTAATTCCCAGCATCAGATTCTCTAAGCTTGTTATCCAGTACTTACAACAAACTCACAAATTCAATCCTAGGAGTGAATCAACTCTACATAATGCAGAAGATGAATATGTCTTGGGAAACCTGAAATATGTTCCTAGAGGTGTGGTCAATGAATTATTTGGTTTGCCAATTCCTGACTGTCTTCTCACAGAAGATATCAAGAAGACGGACTACTTCAAGCAATACAAGAAAAGAGCAACCAAACTCTCTGCTGATGTCACACCCTCTCCTCTACAACCAAATGCTCCCATGACCAAGTCAGCCTCACAAGCATCCTATGCCTCTCTTCCTAAAAAGAGACTTGAAAGGTCACAACAGTCAGACACCGCATCCAAGAAGCAGAAAGTTAAAAGGAAGAAAGTGGAAAAGAAAATTGGTGAGAACACTGAGACACCAAGGGATTTTACCAGGTTAACTGATGAAGATGATGCTGATCTGCAACTTGGAATTCAGCAAAGCCTTGAAAGTCAGAATGTAAAAGCTCCAGTAGGTGGAATTATGTTAAGAGAACCCGATCAACTACCTCGACAACCAAACCCAACTACACATGACAAGGGTAAAGGGGTTGCAAGTGTTGAAACTGAACAAGCTGCTCACATGCTTTTAACTATCTCATCATCTCCATCAAGCACCACAAATCAATATGAGCTGAAGAGAAGAACTGAATCATCTCATGCAAAAGAACAATCTGGAGTGGTCAAAGTGCCTGAAACATTTAAGGAAACTCCTACACTTAGTGAGTCTCAATCTGACTTGAATGTTGACACTTTGTTACAAAAGGGCTCGCAGGAGAACCTTGAGACAAGATCTGATGAGACCTTGAAGATGGATGAACCAAATCTGTCTACTAACTCTCTATCCTCATGATGAGTGTCTAAATACTCATCATTTTTGTACAAAATAAACTGCAAAATCATCTGAAAACACTCAGAAACACATCTAAATGATCAAAATATCACAAATCAGTATTTTATGTGTTTTAAATGCAAAAATATCAAAATCAGATGAAAAACATATCAAATTTGCAAAAATTGTAGTTTCAGTCCCCCAAGTTTCAAGAGTTGTCAAAAACAGTCCCTGAGCACATAATTTCAAAAGTAAAGTCACCAAAGGTCCTTTTAAAATCAAAAGTTATCAAATTTAGTCCTTTGGTGAAAAATATCAAAAGTTTGAGAAAATTACAAAAATGGTCCTCCAAGTTTGAAAATTGGCAAAATTAGCCCCTGGAAAATTGCAAAATGGCAATTTTGGTCCCTATACTTTTGAATCTTGTCATTTTCAGCCCTTGGAACAAGTTTGATGATTTGGCAGAACAGGTCCTTGCAATTTCAGGAATTACAAAACTAGTCCTTGTTATAATTAAAAGCCCTAAAACCTTTTGGACTTGTCACTATCCTTTTGACCCCTGCCTTTTCCCCTTTTGACCCCTGCCTTATAAACCCTTGACCCTCCCATTTTGGACCCCTGGTCAACAAAAGTCAAAAGCAGAGAAATGGCGCCCACCACTGTGCTTCCTCTCCAAGTTGCTCTGCAACTTCACCCCCACCATCACCTCACCTTTCCACCTTATCTCTCCACCCCCATCATCACTCAACCCTCCACATTAAATGCCACCCCCCCTACTAGCTATTTCACAGAGCAAATTGTCAAACCAAGTTTCCCGCCAAAAATGTGATAACACTCAAAAGACACCCATTGGCCAAGAAAAGTGGTGGGATCTGCTCTAAGGACACGTGTAAGACTTTTGGGTGTTTAAAAGAGGAAGAAGGAGCAAAGAGAAGCAAGTAGATTTTAGTTTTAAATTTCTCTTATGTCGTTTTTATAATTACTGTCTTAATTTAATTAAAAGGTTGTAATATTTTGTTTCTCAGTACTAAACTCAAGTTACCTTTTCAGTATATTCAAGTTTTAAGTATTAATTCCAAGTTTCATTTCAATTCATCTTTATATGCTTACTGTTGAAAGTTCTAAGTTCCATTTCATAAACCCAAGCTTCAATAAGCTTGTTTATCCGTTTTAATAAGCTTATACAAGCTTCTTATAGCTTGCTATAAGCTTAAGTTCAAGTTTTGATCACATTTGAACCTTGGTCAACAAAAGTCAACAATGGTACAAAAGTGATGCAGGTTTGGTTGTTGGGTGGTGCAGCATTGGAATTGGGTTGATTTTGAGTTAATGGGTTGGTATAAATAGGTTAGAGATCCTTGGGTCTACTGTGTGCAAGCCATTGTG
Organism: Chrysanthemum seticuspe; assembly: GCA_019973895.1. Classification (NCBI taxonomy): domain Eukaryota; kingdom Viridiplantae; phylum Streptophyta; class Magnoliopsida; order Asterales; family Asteraceae; genus Chrysanthemum; species Chrysanthemum seticuspe. Next base: position 137,701,854 of record BPTQ01000008.1, read on the forward strand.
GCTGGGGATTAATTGTAAGTTCAAGATCATTCCTTATAGCATAATCTGTTTTAATGGTCACAAGTAGTTAAAATTAGTTTAATAAGTAGTCTTTAGGTTATTAAAAATCATTTTGATTGCCTGCATTGTTCATTATAACAGTTAGCTTCAATTTGATTGCAAAATAGTTGATACAGTGGTGTTTGGATAAACACATTCAACTGTCATTTAGGCTAGTTCAGTGATAGCTTTTTGTTGCTTCATGCTTGTTTGACTATAAGTAACTCAATTCAAGTCTTGGTTTGGTGCATGCTAGTTCAAAAGTCAACATCTCCTCAAAATCTGTCTAACTGATAATCTGTTAAAATTTTGAATCAGCAGACCCTTGTTTTGTGCTTAGAAGTGTTAAACATTGCTCACAGTGAGTTCATTACAACATATTACATCACTTTCAGTCATAAAATTGGATTTAAAACTCATAAAAGTCAAAGTTTCACTTTTTCTTTCAAAAAGTCAAAACTTGCCAAAGTGGTTTTGAGCCATTCTAGAAACAATTTTCATGAGCTCATTTTTGGGCCAAATTACATGAAATCGCAGGTTTAAGAAGTTCAGCTGGTCTATTCCTTTATTACCATTTTTACAAATTTTTGTGATTTTTCTTTAAGCTCCAAATGAGCTTGGCAATAGGGGCTTGTGTGCCCTGTGCACACACTCAGTATTAACTGAGTGTGTGCAGGCATATTTCAGAGCTTGCATCAAGCTCATTTGAGCTTGATCAGGTCTCAGCTTTGGTTTAAAGATACTTGGCCAGGTCTAGTATCAGCCCCAACTTTTTGTTTTCCATTTTAGCTTATTGTGTTGCTAGTACTTAAGCTCAAAAGTGACCACTCAAACTGTTTTTGCTCATATACTCAATCAAGCCAAGTCATTACTACTTGCATTCCAGAAGTCAAAAGCAGTTGTGATTAGTTGCATTTTGGTACTTGTAGCCTATTTTAGCCTCTGTTATCAGTTGGTACTTTTTGGTGCTTATTTGCTTAAAATAAGTGCTTATTTATAAGCACTTATCATAGCAGTTGCTATTTCTTGTACACAAGCACCTATTTTTATATTTTTCTTATATTCCCAGTATAATTTTAGACTTTTCCTGTAATTTTCAGATTTTTCCAAGTTGTTTAGCTATTTTTCTTAATTTAAAGTAGTTTTTAATCATTTTTAAATAGCATTTAATATAAAAAATTCAGAAAAGGTTCAAAAAAAAGTAATTTTTCAATTTTCTTAGGCTTAGATAAATATAAAAAGTAAAAAAAATAATTTTCCAGATTTTTCATAGCTTATTTGGTAATTTTTAGTAATTTATTTAGTTTTAAATAGTTTAAAATTCATAAAAAAATAGAAAAATAATCAGAAAAATACAAAAATAGTTTTGAAAATTCTAGTTTGATATTTTAGACTTTTCCATTTCATAATTTTATTTTTCTAGCTTTGTTTCCTAATTTCTTGTATTTTAGGTAATCATTAAATAGTTAAAATTAGTTTTTAATTAATAATAATTAGATAATTAGTTGTAAAATTAATTTTCTTTTTCTAATAATTTTCTTTTATCATTAGGTTTATAAAAATATCATTTTCATATTTTTAGTGTTAATATTGTGTAAGTTTCACGTTTTTGTTTGTACGTCACGTAGTTTTTAATTAAGTTTTATTAAAACATAAAAACAAAAACATTAGTTTAAAAATAGTGATAGCATTTATTTAATAGATTTTATCTTTTTAATCTCCTTTAATTTGCATTTAAGCCGTTGTAATTTGTTGGCTATTTCTGTAGTTATAATCAATAATCAAATCTCTGTATCCATTCAAATCTTCTCGATCACTAAACGTTTGACTATTCTCGCACAGCTCGTTGGGACATAACGACCTGGGGAAACATTATACTCTCCTGGACTTCATTGCATTCGTGCTAGAGCAGTTTTAAGCAGATTACGGTCTGTCATTCACAAGTGGCAGGCTTGAGTGATTTAGCTTGACTGTTTTGCGCGAATCACCTCACTTAAGAATCTTGATGAAGATTTCTCTTTTGGTGATCAATTCATTAATGACAAAACCTTAGATTCTGCACAATCCATGTATAATGTCAGCATTCAGCAAGATACGTCAACTATTCCTCCAATGACTGCATCTTCACTATCAACGGCACTTCCACCTCCCTTACCTACTCAATCAACTATACAAACACCACCAACAATGTCACCAACTTCAGAACCCGTCATTACAATTGCAGATGAAGTGGCTCCACCAGCTTCCCTTCCACAGATTCTCACCTCTGATCAACTACTGGATAAAGCCATTAAAAGGATAGAAGCTCTGGAAAGGCAACTTCCTAAATCTGTTGATTCTCTGGTGGATCGTGTCTACAGATTGGAGCACCTCAACTTCAATGAAGCGGTTACTGCCGCTATTGAAGGGGAAGTCAAGGATGTTGTGGAATGGGCTATGGAGGCTCCACTTCTTAGACGATTCAAGGACCTCCCCATCTCCGATATGAGAGCAGCTCTGTGTGAAAGGATGTATGAGGCTGAAGAGGACAAGCATGAGGTTCACAGTAAACTCTATGAGGCACTAGAAGAATCCATCAAATTCGACAATGATGAGCAGTTTATGATTGGCGTGGGGGAAAAAGAAGCTAAAAAGAAAAGGAGAACAATTGTGATGGAAACATTGATGAAAAACCGCAATGATCCTCCTCCACCTCCGCCACCAACGGGAGGCGCTGGAACCTCTGGAGCTGGTAATCCTTCTACGACAACCATCACACCTCCACCACAACCACCATCATCACCGCCAAAACCTTCTAATCAATCAGGTCCTACAAAAGATCAAAATACTAAGAAGAAATCTGCTGCATGGACGACGGTAGATTCAAGGTTCATGTCCACATCCACCTCAATTCCTGATGATCAAATAGTTCACGAAGAGTCGCAAGTCATGGCTGACTCAGAACCAGATGAAGATGATGCGTCGACGAAGCATATTCCAAAGCCATCAGAAGATTGGTTTGACACTTACATGGCTGGGAATCGCACTAGCACATCCAGGGTAGCACCTTCAAGAGACACAATTCAAAGCTGCATTGTGGAAGATAGACCTCCTTCTCCAGAACCCACATGGACCATCCCAGAGTCTGACTCTATGATTCCTGACAACAATTGGGCATCAGTTATCACGAATAATTATGAAGTTCCAGCTGAAGACTCTCTTCTGCACTACACTGGTGATATGGGAAGTTTTATTAAATGGTTTTGTGAGCGGAAGAGTATCTCATCCATAACCCCAAGAGATCTAGAAGGACAAGCTTACGAAATTGTCAAAGTCTTCCATTCTGATGCAAATCATCTTCAATATCAGATGGAAGAATGCCATAAGATGCTGAATGACCAAGTCAGTGAGCAAATCAGTCGCTTCAATGTCAACAAATCTCTTCCTCTTGGTGGTGAGCCTGGTCAGATAACCATTCAGGCTGAATTCTTCTTCAATCACGACTTGGACTATCTGTGTGCTCGCTCTGCTGAAACTGTCTCTT